>VDFB02039983.1:35444-252269 GCA_007258455.2 Sequoia sempervirens | reverse complement strand
CCTCAATTTAACCTTGGATGGAATAATTGAACTAGATGTTGGTACTTAAAATTCATCACGGATAACAAAGGGTTATTAGACATCAGATGGAAGAGTCACTTGGCCAACACACAAAAAATACACAAGTACAAATGGCCTCATGATTACACGGTGTACCAATGGGATCAGACATATCTATCACCCCAAAAGAATAGGCCTTGCAGTGAAGTACCAAGCCTTGCAGATACTATCATGGAGAGAGGACCTTGCCAAATCTGAATGATCATAGGTACCTTACTATGAGTAGCACACTTTTGTATCTTGCAAGTGCTCTGGACTTCAACATTTGATCATTTCTCTTCACTTCTCATCTTTCATTTCTTTTATGTAATCTTATGTAAACAATGATAATTAAGACTTTTTGATTTATGTTAAAAGTGGATAACTAGAAAGACACTTTTTGACATGTCAATCAAGACAAAATTTTGAAATGTATTGTAAAATATTTTTAAAGATCCATAGAATGAAGTTATAATTGGTGGCCGAATTCTAGTTTCAATTGTTTGTTGAAGTGAATTAATTAATGTTATCTTGTTGTCTCCAGTTTGATCTTTACTTGTTATTTAATTCAATATATCAAGGGTATATTTGGTTTATCAAAACACATTTTTTGTCAAACAATTCATTTTGTACTACATTTTGGTGTCAAATCTTTGGCAATTATGGTTAGTTTCATTACATTCAAATTCTGAATTCTGGAAAATTATATACAGTAAATAGATTGATTGTTGTTTGGATAGTGAAATTAGTTCTCTTAGAAATTAATTGAAATATTTTGTCTTGAAATATCTAGAAGGATTATTTTAATTAAAGAGGATTTTATAGTTATTTTTCTAACAATGATTAACAATGATTTTACAGTGCAACTACCTTGCTATTTTTATTCAAGATACAAGTCATGATCAAATTCAAGCACATACCAAGAAGATGACCTACTCTACTTCAAACCCTCAACCTCACTTAGTTTAGTCTACTTACATGGGGATATTAAGGAAGTTTTTAAATAATTAATATATGTCATTTTTTTTTAAGGAGAATCCTATGAGATCCAATATGGCAATGGATGAATATCCAGTTTCTTAAGTAAAGATGATTGCACAGTTGGGAAACTTGTCGTGAAACAAGTTAGTAATTTTTGGATGTTAAGGCTTTCCAATTGGATATCAAAGATCTTTTCTCATCAAATTAATTTATAATTTATGTATAATGGATTCTTTCATGGTGCAAGTCTTTACTGAGACAACACATGAACCAGGGTTGACATTTTTCATTGTCCAAGTCTGATGGAATTCTTGGGCTTGGTTTCCAAGAAATTTCTATTGATAATGTTATTCCAGTCTAGTTAGTGTTGATAGCCTTCATTCTATAATATTTCAACTTTATTCTATAATCTGAGTATATCACCTTTCTTAAATTTTGAACAAGGTTTTGAAATCAAGGGTTCAATATGCATATTTCAGGCCTATGTTCAACACTTTGTTTAAGCCATTTGTTGACAAGGCTATAGTTTTTTAATTGATTCATCTTTATGTTGTGTTTGGACTTACTTTTGTAAACTTGCAATATACAATACACTTTTATTCTTTCTGAATTGATACTAAAAGCAATTTTTTTGGTTGTATTGAGGCACAACTTCATTCATGGTGGAAAAGGCAGCACCTTGTGGCTCATATCAAATGGCACGTTGCATATAAAGGAGGAAAGATTCTAGCTGGGTTATTGTTGATTGTATTTTTCAGGAAGACTTCTCACTTATGTAAATGATGTCAACACGCTCTCTTCGTTCCTCTGGAACACAACTTGCTCCAAGAGATTTTACCATGTTGTAGAGTTTTGAGAGATGAAAGAGATGTGCTCATTCAAGGGCTTCAAGCATGTGTTTCCATCATTGCAGAAGTTTTTGGAGAAGTTTCTTTCTTGCAGTCATTTCTATGCAATATTGTAACTTAGATTTTTAGTCTTGTGACTAAAAATAACAGTTATAATACTCTATTTTTAAGTTGCAACTAGAACACCTTTCTTTTATTAATAAATTTCATAGATTTTTCCTTCTCAATTTCTTTCTTATTGTGTGTAATTGATGATTGATGTGTATTTCTATGTTTTATGCTTAAATCCTCAAATATCAGTCAATTAAAATGACTAAATATACTACTAATTGACAACAATTAATAATTAAATTGACTAAATATCCCCTAAATCTATCTGATTTTTTTGTGGCACTATAACACTTTGCAATCTCAGAGGAGAACTTGAGACACTGGTTATCCTCAACCCCATCAAATTGTGTGAGTTGATGATGCCTTTAATGTGAATTTGATGTTGTGAGGTATGTGAGTATTGAGATATATTGTTGAATATTGAATTGTATATAGATGAGATGTATATGAGTATTGAGATATGTTGATCACATATCAAAGTTTTGCAAGGAATGCGATGTGATGAAATATATATATATATATAATTGATGTTGGATATAGAACATGTGTAGAAAGAAAATTGATGTGTTCTAGGTATTAATATGATTTGGAACCAATATGGTTGTCTAAAATTCTTGTTGCTTGAAAGAATTATGTTGAAGGATAAATGTCTTAATGTAATTTTTGTCTCTACCTATTTAACTTTATTTAAAATAACATATTTGTTAATTTTTGTCTATACCTATATAATTTTTCCCATGTGCTAAAATTGAAAAATCTCAAATTTACTAAGTTTTGTGAAGTTGTGGGAATTTCTTTGTGGGCCACCGTCCCTCCATCGTTGTTCGTGGGAGTTTCTTTGTGGGTCACTAACCACGAGAATATATTTGCAGGTGTTTGTCCCTCCATCACTGTCCATGAAAATTTCTTTGCAGGTCACCATCCCTCTATTGTAGTCCATGAGAATTTCTTTATGGGTCGTCATACCTCTTTTGTCATCGACAAGAATTTCTTTGCAGGCCGTCATCCCTCTGTCATTATCTATGGGTTTTCATGTGCTTAATGTCATTTTTAAGGCAACAAACCCTCTGACTTCTGCATTCCATATTTCCACATTTTTTGAAAAGCACCAAATAATTGAGGAATAGGACTAGGCACCCTTCTAATGCATCTTCCATGTACTTAATTTGGAAACAAAACTCAAAATTGCTAAGAGTTGTGGCTTTGCGGAACTTCGCATGTGGGTCACCATCTCCTAAACACCATCACTTAATGGCTGAGCTTTAACGCCCTTCCACCTCACGGCACCTATATCCTTCAAACTCGCAATAGCTTCAAAGCTTCATCGAACAACTTCAAGCTTCTCACGACCCATTTTTCACCCTTGCTTAATCATTCCTTGGGAGATCTTCCCTTTCACAGTCATCCCTCCAACACTGTTCCTAATGGAAAACATATGATGCCAGCCCAGTAGCTCCCTCTTGTGTCTCCTTAATTGGTCAAACTTTTGCATGTAGCCCTTAGCATCTAAGGCATTCATGGGTCCTGTAGTGCAAACTTCTACCCGTGGGTCGTTGCACTCTAAATTTCATTACTTAGTGGAGAAGACTTCAAACCTCCTTCAACATTCCTACACGTATATGCCTCAGACCCACAAATGCATCAAACTTAACCTTGTAACTTTAGGTGCCTTACGTTTGATTTCTACACATGCCAAAGTGCCTCACATGGAATTTGATCACCAAGTTCACCATGAGGAACTTTTGTTGTAGGCGGCTACCTGCAAGTCTCTGTAGCCTCGGTGCCATCCTACTCCTAGCTGTTTTGAATGGCTTCCATCCTAGGGGAAACCCGCACCCCTGAACCCACATTTATGTTTATGGTCCAAATGAGCTCCAAATGTTGAACAATGATGAATATTATGATCTTTTAATGATGCATGGATGGATCTAACAATGAGTTTGTAGGATTTGACTATCATTTTCCTTGATTTACAAAAGCACTTACTACATCTCTTGTGTACAAGATTCATGGAACCATGCTAAACGCGTAGATTTTACTATGCTCGGAAGGTGATTGTGACCACCAAAGTAGTTGCTTAGTTGAATATTGATGTCAAGGGGGGTTCTACCTAATTGAATGAGCCCGCTTGAGAATTTGTATCAAGCAATATTACCAAGTTGAGAAATGCTTTCAAACAAGAAGTAGGAGGGAGTTGTTATATTTTCCACTAAATGATGATGATTTTTGGGAGTTATCCATCAAAATTAGGAGTAGCACACCCACTTCTCAAAGACACTGATTTGTAACAAAGTATGTAAAAAACACATCAGACAAAGGGCAGCCTTTAGCAGTTTCAGCTACAATAGGGAAGGCAGCCACTAAAAGACAAAACTACTATAGTGTTAGGGTCACTAGAAGACAAAATAGAGAAGACAAAATAGCCTATTTTAAATTGAGAAATATTGTGGGTATATGAAACCCTAGCTTGTATTGAATCTAAGCCACACATTGTAATTAAATTTTGGCCATTCATTTGGGATTTGGAAAACTATAAATAGTGGCTTGCTCCTCATTTGTAAGTGTTGGAGAACTAGTGTAAAGGGAATTTTGTAGCAATAGAAGGAAGCATTGTATTGTTTTATAGGCGTTTCTATTGAGTTTGTTCATTATTCTTGCATGGTTCAACTTCCATGTTAATTTTAGCTGGTAGTTTCTTGGATGACTTTAATGGTGAATGTTGTTACAGTATTGGATGCACTTCTATCTCATGCTTTTTGTGATTTATTGATGATGAATCACTTTGTAATGCTAGTCTAAGCTAACTTACCTATTACAACTTAGTTCAATTGTATATTCATGAAATGAATGCACAATCTGAAAATTGGAAGACCTTAGAAGATTGTACTAATTTTGTGTAGTTGTAGGCTCTCTTGGTCAAGCAAAAATTTTGTCTATGGGAGTTTGTCTAATGTAGAACCCTCCATTGTTACTATTCATTCATAGCTTAGACTTAGATTAGCTTCTCTCAACCCTTTCTTCTTTCGATATTTCTTTCAAACCTTTGTTAGAGTAAAATTCAAAGCATCAAAACAATGCTAAATCTAATGAACATGGTGAGTTTCAGCTTATTGATTTGAGTGGCTAGCCACTATTCATTCACTTCCAGCACTTTGAAACTCCATTTGTAGACCCAACTTCCCATGCTTTGTAAACCATAAAGGCCACCCTGTGATTGCCAAAAAATCACATCAACCAACTAAACTATTCCAAGCATTTTCATGACCTGACCTCTGAGAGACCTTGGGGTAGTAATCTAGAACTTGTTTGCAAATTTCTACCTTTCAAGAGAGGTAGCATACTTGTGTTCTGCATGTGTTGAGAAGGTGCAAAAAAACCCATCAATAGAATTGGCACTAGAAGGAGGGCATGGCTAAGCTTGAGGCTACAAAACTAAAAGTTGGAAGTTGAAAGCACTTTCAAGTAAACAAAATTGAGATGGAGAGATCTCCCCATATGCTAGAAATTGAAATCAAAAAATTGGAAGACAAGGCAACATTTGAGTTGAGATGGAGCAACACTTGCAAATCAACATCACTCAGTTGCAAGCAGATTTAAATAGGAGATTAAATAATCCATTGCAACACTTTGCATTGACAAATAAGTTTAAAATCCATAAGACTCACAAGCACAATGAATTGGGATGTTTCACATTCTTGGGAAAAATAGATAGATTTTTGCAAGGAGAAATTCCCTTTTCGGAAATATACCAACCCTTGGCCCGACCAAACCTAGAAGAATAATTTATTCACATGGAAGCCAAGGCCTTGAAGGAGCTGATCCAAGAACACTTGAGCAGCAAGGATGGGTGAAGATTAGAAGAATTGTTGATGTCTAGTTGGTGTAGATTCCATAACACACCACATTCAGAATGTACTTGTCCATCATGTGCAAACATCATCACTCAAGTCAACGGCAGTTTGAACAATTCAAGACAACGGACTCTTAATGTAGAGGAGTCATTCCATGAGGTAGGAGAGATGTCAACATATGGAGGGTAGAATACTGAAGTTGAACCAAGAATTTCTATACAAGTCAGTGTTGGGACAGTGGACACTGAGGCTAAAAATCAAGAGGAAAGAATTGATTTCCCTAGGACAGCAAGGAGCTTTGGTGAAAGTTCACTTAGAAGGGAATTAGAAAGTCTTCTCTCCATGGGAAAAGAATAATACCCCACTCAAGAAGAGGAGCCATTGGCAGTTGAAAATGAATTGACAAAGTCTGCAGTAGCATATGTTGGGACAACCAACATAGATGTTAAAAGTCATAAAGAAGAAGAGGTTGACAACCTTCGGGTAGCAGACAATGATGATGAAAACATAAGTGAAATAAGAATAGATGACCTTTTCTTCATGAATAAAAGTGATCTGGCATCTAAAAATGAATATTTAGAGGAGTGAGAACAATTACATGCCATGGATGTTTGTCATCAAACTTCCTTCCCAACTAATGATGAGGACCCAGTGGTTGAAAGATATAACAAGCTTGTTTCATGAATCACAAGGGATTGGTTGGAGCTAAGATATCAAGTGGATTTGGAAGTATTATCATTTCCTAGTTGGTGTAGGCTCCATGATTTTCCACATTTGGATTTCACGTGTGAGCTATGCCAAGAGGCCATTGAACAAGTTAAAGGAAAAGTGGAGCAACCAAGTGCCTTGCTTCCTGCAGTTACTTCAAGAGTCGAAGCAATGGTCCAAGACCCAGAACCAAGCAATGACTTAGTTGAGAGAAGCCTTCAAGAAGGAGTTGGGATAGTGATGGAAGAAGAAAAACAAGGTCCCAAATTTTTGAATGATGAAACAGATCAAGTGGTGAGGCTGACCAATGATCATTGAGATTCCTTCCCTCTTGAAGATAATCTATACATGATCAATGATCATTCGCATGAGGGACTCATAGAAGGGAATCACACATGGGATTTTTGTCCCCTTCAAGAGGTACCCTCCATTCATGACTTCTTTTCATTGGGAGCTATACCTTGAAGGTATGACAACACTGAAGAAGAGTATATTTCAAAAGATGGTGGTGATGAAGATATACTACCTGAACCTCTAGATGGTGAAACATTAGAAATCTCAAACTGGGAGAGGAACTCCTTCTCCATCTACAGTGATAGCAAACAAGAGGAAACAAGTAAACATCTTGATAAGCTACATGAATAGTAAAGAGAAGAAAAACAAGACAAGGATATCTTGGTGGCTGCCCATGAAGATGATGCTTCCTACCAACTGTGGGCTACAATTGGGAGTCCTTCTGCCACACACTCTAAGAATTGCAATAGGACAGATTCATCCATGCCATGTTTTTATAACATGGAACATTATAAGATTAATATCAATACGAAGGAAGTGAGATGGGACAGTAGGCTATCTTTTGAGGACAACAATCAAATGGAGCCATGGACTATGGATGATCAACAAGATGAAATCTATCTCCTCGAGGAACAGCCAATGGAAGCTATGGGTCCTATTGGTGGCTTGGAAGATGTACTTGATGCCCCATTCCCCCCACCCTATGTAAGCCTAATATCAGGGATACTATGCCCTTCAATGCTCGCTCTTGAATATCAAAGGTTGCCACCTTCACATGGTGGCATCCAGGTTCTATCTTTCCTTGCTCCTATGAATATTCATAGCTACATTTATTATTTTTATTATGGGAATGAGGGGAGACAGACTTGCTTATGGAATGACCATGGGTTTAACAAACCACCTCAACTTATATTTTTTCTTCAATGGGTAATTGAATTTGAACGCTACAACATTGAACTTCTTTTTTCTAAATATAAGGATGAATTTGCATGGCTTTGAACTGTGATGATTTCCCTTTTTCTCTTGCATGCATTGCAAAGTCTAGTGGGTGTAAATGTTGGTTTTCCTTGCCTGAACATTGTTCTTTGTAAATATCTTTGTACATAGCTCATTTTTGGGTGGTGTAGGTTTCGTGCACGTAGCCTATTTTCCTACTTTCATTAGGTTAGTTGGTTTGTTGTAGGTTAGTTGCTTTAGGGTAGTTTCCTTGTTGTTTTCTTTTATTTTACCACTTTTGTTAGTATAGGGTGTTTGCTCTAGGTTGGTTTTCTTTCCTTTTTATTTCGCTTTGTTGTTGCTTTGCTCATGGTCCCTTCATTTGTTGTTAGGCACATTTGCATGCACAACAATTTTATTGCCTGGGGGTTGTTCTATGTATTTCTTCGACAAACTTTAATCACATTTTCAGAGTGGAAGTGAGAGTCTTTTGTTAGTGTCAAGTGACCTAGATGTTTGGATCAAATGGGATGAGCTATTGGTTCAGTCTGATTCTTATGTTCTAAAATCTTATATCTCTCACAAACTTTAAGAATCTAGAGGTCGCTATAGGTCCTTTTGCAAAGTTAAGTTAAGTGAAAAATCTAAAATTCTACTTCAGTGCCACTGTGATTCTTAGCCCTGAGCACAAGGTACACTGCTTACAAGTTGAAATAAAAAGAAGGGAAAAGAAAAAACAAAAGAAACAAAAGAAAAGGAAGAAAAAACAACTTTCAAGAAGATACAAACAACTCTACCGGGGCAATGGATGTCTGGCCGGAAGTGGAGCAATTTTTGGGAGAATCATAGCGACAACCTCATCAGGGCTATGAGCACCTGACTGGCTAGGGGGCAATGTCCTAGATGCTTTTGGAGTTAGAATAAACTACGTAGCTTAACTTGACATAGTCAAGATTCTTGTAGCAACTTAAGGATGGGAATGAATGCATCTACAAACACTTGTATTTTCAGCATACTAAGGGTTGGGTTGACTAGTGGTTTTGATCCTTTGGTCAAGTGTCTGGTTTGTTTTCCCTAGCATGAAGGTTGGAACTAGAGATTTTGGGTTCGTGATTCCAATTTTTGATTGAAATGCTCTGGAAATTTTCCCCAGTGAGTCGCCATTTGTTGTGCATGTTTTGTACACACGCCCCACTGAAGGCAAGGACCCCCTTTTTTTTCACATTTTCCTTGCTCCTATTGACTTGGTCCCTACTCACTTGCTTACCTTTTTCCTTCATTTTTTTGGCTTCAGGGACAAGTTTCCTATGGATTTGGGATGTTTTTGTGATGCCTAAGTGAACTACCAATGTTTTGTTGAGTTTGAAGAAGTTGTGGGAATTTCATTGCGGGTCATCATCCCTTCATTTTTGTCTACAGGAATTTCTTTGTGGGTTGTCATCCATGGGAATTTCTATGTGCTTTGTGGTCCCTCCATCGCCGTCCATGGGAATTTATTTGCGGGTTGTCATCCCTTTGTCATTTTCTGCAAGAATTTCTTTTTGGGTTGGTATCCCGCTGTCGCCATATGTGGGAATTTCTTTGCGAACCGTCATCCCTCTGTCGCTATCTATGGGAATTTATTTGCGGGTCATCGTGTGTGGATTGTTGTTGTAAAGGGCGGTGGACCCTTTGGCTTCCCCCTTCCAAATCTTTGCATTTCCAAAAGGGTGCAAACTTCAAGTTTTCATCATCTAGGGCCCATAAAATGAGTGTCTTCACATACCTAAAGGGATTTACAACAAATTTTCCATGTGTTTAGACATTACAGAAATTTCACTGCAAAAATCCACTTGTGGAAGTTTGTCTGTGGAAGTCCGTTTGAGCAATGTCATTGTAAAGGGTGGCAAACCCTCCAGCATTGGCATTCCAATTTTTTTTTTTTTCAAAATTAGTCAAATCTTAAGGAAATATGTATTGGCACTCTTTCTACCCCTTTTCCCATGTGCTAAAATTAAAAAATCTCAAATTCACTAAGTTTTGTGAAGTTGCGGGAATTTCTTTGCGAGTCGCCATCCCTCTATCACCATCTATGGGAATTTCTTTGCAAGTTGTTGTCCACTGGAATTTCTTTGTGGGTCGTCGTCCATGGGAATTTCTTTGTGGGTCATCATCCCTCTATCGCCATCTGTGGGAATTTCTTTGTGAGTTGTCGTTTGTGAGAATTTCTTTGCGGGCCATCGTCCCTTTGTTGTTGTCCGCGAGAATTTTTTTGTGGGCGGTCGTCCCTCCATCGTCATTCATGGGTTTCCATGTGCTCAATGTCATTTTTAAGGCAATGGACCCGCCGACTTCTACATTACATATTTTTGCATTTTTTAAAAGGGCCAAATCATTAAGGAATAGGTCTAGGCACCCTTCTAATGCATCTTCCATGTGCTTAATTTGGAAAAAAAAAACTCAAAATTTCTAAGAGTTGTGGATTTGCGGAACTCCACATTTGAGTCATCATCTCCTAAACACCATCACTTAAAGTTCAAGCTTTAACACCTTTCCACCTCACAATGCATGCATCCTTCAAACTTGCAAGCTCATCAAAGCTTCATCTAACAACTTCAAGTGTTTCACGACCCATTTTCGCCCTTGCTTAATCATTCCTTGGGATATCTTCCCTTTCACCGCCATCCCTCCAACGTCATTCCTAATGGTGAACATACGATGGCAGCCCAATAGCTCCCTCCCATGTCTCCTAAATTAGTCAAAATTTCTCACGTAGCCCTTAGCATCTGAGGCATCCATGGGTCTTGTAGTGAAAACTTCCACCTGTAGATCATTGTGCTCTAAATTCCATTGCTTCACGACAAAGACTCAAAATATCCTTCGGCCTTCCTACACCTACATGCCTCAGACCCACAAATGCATCAAACTTAACCTTGTAACTTTAGGTGTCTTACAATTGATTTATGCAGATTCCAAAGCACCTCACATGGAATTTGATCACCAAGTTCACCATGCAGAACTTTTGTTGCAGACAGTTGCCTGCGGGTCTCTGTGGCCTCGATGTCATCCTACTCCTAGCTGCTATGAATGGCTTGCAACCTAGAGGAAACCCACACCCCTGAACCCGCATTTATGTTTATGGTCCAAATGAGCTCCAAATGTGGAACAATGATTAATATTATGATATTTTAATGATGCATGGATGGATCTAGCAATGAGTTTGCAGGATTTGACTAACATTTTCCTTGATTTACAAAAGCACTTACTGCACCTCTTGTGTGCAGGATTCATGGAACCATGCTAAAGTCATAGATTTTGTTGTGCCTAGAAGGTGATTGCGACCACCAAAGGAGTTGCTTATCTAAATATTGGTCCATCAAGGGGAGTTCTACCTAATTGAATGAGCCTACTTGAGAATCTGTGTCAGGAAATACCAAGTTGACAAATGCTTTCAAACAAGGAGCAGGAGGGAGCTATTTTATTTCCCACCAAATGATGATGATTTTCAGGAGCTATCCACCGGAATCGGGAGTAGCACGCCCACTTCTCAAAGACATTGATTTGGAACAAAGGATGCAACAAACACATCAGATAGAGGGTAGCCTTTAGTAGTTTCAGCTACAGCAAGGAAGGCAGCCACTAAAAGACAAAACTGCTACAGTGCCAGGGTCACTAGAAGAAAAAATAGGCTACAAGACAAAATAGAGAAGATGAAAAAATAGCCTATTTTAAATTGAGAAATATTGTGGGTAGGTCAAACCCTAGCTTGTATTGAATCTAAGCCACACATTGTAATTAAATCCTAGTCATTCATTTAGGCTTTGGAAAACTATAAATAGAGGCTTGCTCCTCATTTTTAAGTGTTGGAGAACTAGTGTAAAGGGAATTTTACAGCAATAGAAGGAAGCATTGCATTGTTTTATGGGTGTTTCTTTTGATTTTGTTCATTATGCATGCATGGTTCAACTTCCATGTTAATTTTAGCTGGTAGTTTTTTGGATGACTTTAATGGTAAACATTATTACAATATTGGATGCACTTCTAGCTCATGCTTTTCGTTATTTGTTGATGATGAATCACTTTGTAAAGCTAGTATGAGCTAACTTACCTGTTGTAACTTAGCTCAATTGTATATTCATGAGATGAATGCACAATCTAAAAATTGGTAGACCTTAGAAGATTACACTAATTTTGTGTAGTTGTAGGTTCTCTTGGTCAAGTAAAACTTAGTTTATGGGAGTCTGTCTACTATAGCACCCTCTATTGTTATTGTTTATTCATAGCTTAGAGTTAGATTAGCTTCTCTCAACCCTTTCTTCTTTTGATATTTCTTTTAGACCTTTGTTAGAGTAGGATTCAAAGCATCAAAACAATGATAAATTTGATGAACATGGTGAGTTTCAACTTGCTATTTTGAGTGGGAAGTGACTATTTAGTCACTTCGAGTACTTTGAAACTTCATTTCAAGACCCAACTTTGTATGCTTTGTAAACCATAAAGGCCACCTTGTGATTACCAGCAAATCACATCAACCAACCGAACTATTCCAAGCATTGTCATGACCTAACACCTGAGAGACCTAGGGGTAGTAATCTAGAACTTGTTTACAAATTTCTACCTTTCAAGAGAGGTAGCATACTTTTGTGTTGTTTGAGTTGAGGAGGTGCAAAAATAGCTATCAACAAAAAGCAAGGTAAATATTTTTTTAAAGAATAATTTTTTATTTTTTGCTTTATAAAGTCATTTCATTAAATCTTTCTAAAATAAATAAATATTACTTATTTTGACTTTTTTTAAGAATATAATTGTTATTTTTTATTAAATAAAATCTCACAAAAATTCAATTAACTATTTTATAGAGATTTGGATTCACATTATTAAAATAATAAAATAAAATAAAAATTTTATTATTTTTTCATTAGAGTAATATCTTTGTTATCTATGTTTTTAATATTTTATGATATAATTTAATTATTGTATGCTCTTCTTTTCATTAATATTTTTTTTTCCTTATGTATATTTTATATTAATTTATATATATAGGTTCTCCAAAAAAAATTATAACCTATAATATATATAATATATAGGTATATAAGATAACCTATATTATTTTAGGTCTTTATTATATATAATATACAACCTATTTTAATATAGATAATGTTAATTTATACATGTAACCTATATTAATGTAGAATTTATATATATTATTTCTATTTATATCTTATGTTATTGAAGTAATATTTTGTAGGTAAATAAGTTAATCTCCATTATGTAGGTAATATATTAATTTATATTATACATTTATATTAATATATATGATAGGTTATTTTATTTTGTAGGCTCTCCTTTAATCTATATTTATAAATATTATATAAATAATTACAATTTTATCTATTTATATTAATATATATTATAGGTTATATATATATATAATTTATTATATTTTAACCATTTGCTTTTTTTTTTTTATTTTTTTAACGAGGGAATCTTGACGCCCCCATATAACCCCCACCTTAAACTTTTTACAGACTGTGGTCGGGACACACCAACCGTACCACGGGAGCGCCGGAGAGTCGAACCCATGGTGGGCGCCCTGCTACAGGGAACACCTTAACCAACTGAGCTAGGACCGGCGCCCCAAATTTTAATATTAAGGTTTGGGCCTTGGTTGTTGGCACTACAGGCAAGAAGCCCCACCAGTTCACCAAGGAGCCTCCCCTTAATAGGAGGGTAAATAACAAACTCCATTTTTGACGCGGTAGAGAGCGACCCCGCGAGGTTTGAACCTTGGTTGTTGGCTCTACAGGCAAGAAGCCCCACCATTTCACCAAAGGGTCGCCCCTTAACCATTTGCTTTTTTATTTTAATCAAATAATTTATTTAATTTTCCAATTTATATTTTATATATAATCTCATCATTTTTCTTTTTTTTTGGTTAAATTATTATTTTTTTAAGTTTTAGTATATTTTCCTTTATATCTTCCTTCATTTCTTTTAATAATTTTGGTAATTGTTCCTCAATCATTTTGTTATATAATTCATTTTTTATAATTCTTTTAGAGTTATTTATTCATTGTTTGAGACATTTAACCTTTAACCTTTTTTGATCCATTTATTTGTGTTATATATCATATTATTATGTTATCCATTCTTTTGTTATGTCTTCATCATTTTTTGCCTATTTTCACTTTTACTTCATTTTTCAATCTACTCCCTCCCTACCCTCTCCCACCACTTAACTCTTCTTAAGGTAATTTCTAAAATCATATTCTTCATTATTCTCTTCATATGATGAATAATTGAGTTAGGGTTAGGGTAAGGTCATTAGAGTTATTTATTCATTGTTTGAGACATTTAACTTTAACCTTTTTTGATACATCTTTATAATTATCTTAGAGTTATTTATTCATTATTTTTTATAAGGAAAAAAAAAGTTTTGAAGGTGGCTCGAAACCTAGTACAACGAAAGGAAGCTGCTAAAGATAAAGACATATAAGCACCGACAACCCAAAAAAAGTCAAAAATGCTGACAGAAGATAACACTAGAAAAAATGTCAACAAACCAACAGTAAAAAATCAAAATAGAAGGCTGAATATCCAACAACTACAATAAATTATCAAGAACCTTAGTCAAGTCCAAATTACTAGAGATGAACCTATCATGCATCTCTACCACTTCCACAAGATCCTAGAATGAAATGGCTTCCCTTTTCTTACTCTTGCTCCTTGTACACGGGCAAGGACCAGCCTCCCTTGAATTAAGAACACACTTCTCCTTCTTACAACCCCCTTTCTTCCCCTTCACAATATTCTTAGGAGAAGAAGCAACAACCTCCTTCATTTCAATATTTGTCTCATATCCCTTTGACCAAGACATAGAGGCCTCAAAATCTTCCTCTGAATTCCCCTCGGCCTCCAATGAATCCTCATCTTCAGAATCATCCTCCTCATAGTCACCATCCCACTCCTCCACCAACTCACCAATATCATAGCCATACTTTATGCCTTTCTTTTTACTAGCAAAGGAGAACTTAGGAACCTTAGGTAGCAATTTTAGTTTAATGTGTTCAATTATAAGATTCATAAGGCCTTCATGAAGAATTTCCTTACTATGGTTTTTTCTGTGAGCATCAATACTAGTTTCTATAGACACAAGTAGGTAATAGGGAAGTGAAACCAGATTGTTGTCATGAAAATGATTAAGTAGCATAAAATGATAGCCATAAATCATAGAGTAGGGTGCTGCCACAATAATGGGTTACACTTTTTGGGGTATCTTGATTTTTGCCTGAAATCACATATTTTTAGAAAATACAATGATTTATGAGTTTAAAGGTTCCATTTAAATTATTTTAATTAAAGAGGGATTGATCAAACCCCCTTAGATCAAACCCCCTTGGATAGAACCTTGTTAGATTTAATAAACCATACCTATAATCGAGTCTCCTCTAAACCTATCAAAATGTTGATAAAAAAACACTTTTGATTTACCTTTTGGGTTATCAAATGAATTCATTTAAAATTTATGTTTTGTAAACCTGTAGCCCTTATTATAATCTTCCTAAAAAGTGTAATTTTAAATATTTTTAATTTGATTATTATATTTATTTTTATTTCTTGTGAATGTAGGATTTTCAATGAACATCAAGTTCTTTATTTCACACATACAAAAAATAGAAAAATAGAGAAAAAAATTCTAAAAAATACATGTACCCTAGGTATTGATGTCCTTATTCCAACAAAAAAATAATAAGTTAATTCAAATGAATACAAAAAAAGTTATGCGTGTTGAAGTACACCTCTGTCCAAATTATAATTACGCTGACTTGGAAAATTAATTAAAAATATATATATGTAACAAAAAATTATGAAAAAATATCCATCCCCTAGATATTGGTGTGAAAATTTTGTATTTTAAAAATCAGAATTGTATCCTATCTATAAAAAAAGTTATGTGGCCGAAGTAAACATCACTTTTTAAAAATGTTGATTAGTAGAAAAAATAAGTTATTAAAAATTACATAAAATGATTCACAATTTTTTTTTTTTTTTTTTTTTAAAATATAATTAGAATCTACACAAAATATCTAACAAATAACTAGTTTGATTCATCTTCAAAACCTTAATGGTTTAGCTGCTATAGGTGTAAGAAAGTGAATGTCTGGTGAAAAATCCTGATTTTAATGTCAAGTTTGGCCAAAAACTGTAACCCATTATTGTGGGATCACCCAGTACCTTCCCTCCAGTGTGAATAATTTCATAATCATGAGGGCCACATTTCTCTAGAGCGGTTTAATTGATTTCTAATCATACCCTCCAGTACCAATGCCCCTAAGCCTCTACTGCTCCTTGCCTTTGGGAAAAATTATAATGGAAATCTTAGACACAACCCTATCCCTATAAAACTTCTTACCCTTAGTAGATAAACTGGTAATCTCAACAATAAATTCCTTTGTGATATTGACCTTCACACCTTGGTAACACAGAACTCTATTATTCCAACCATTCACATAGCCCTTTGACACCTCTAAATCAGAACTATGAATACTGAGCATATAGGTGCAAACACCACCCTTCTCCAGATATTCCCAAACTATCTCATTTCCACTAAATTCTTCACACAAAGGTGACTCAACTCTACAACAATCCCCTCCCATAGCAACCTAAAACAGCTTACTCATGGCCTTCGCCTTGTTCCTCTGCATAAAAGGGGTTAAGCGAGCAATCCAAAAGAAAAACCAAATAACACCCACAATCTATGTAATCCTAACATTTCAGGTACAACCAGCCACAACATCCCAACTCATGATCTCATAATTAGAAAAAATACAATAATTAAATGAGCAAGCTCTGAACTCAAAGTTCAAAAACCAAAGGAATAGGAAATAAAATAACTTATCTCCCCATGTATATGCAACCATGACATGACATTTGGTCATTATTAGAAATACTCTTAAGATTAAATAGAATGGCCTCATAAGAATACCAATAATTATGAGCCATTACTCCCAAATTGGTGAACCCATTAGCAAGAGAGTTAGCCTCCCAAAAAACATGAATAATTTTAATCTCAGCAAAAGAATCAATAATGGAAAGAGAATCCTCAATTAAATAAGAAATGGTCCAAGATGGCAGACTTAGCTTAAGGAGATAATTAATGATATTGAGGGAGTCCCCTTCTAACCAAAGCCTAGTCAACCCAGTTGTTTTAGCAAGTAAAAGGCCATGAAAGGTTGGAAGTTATTTACTCACTATTTGAGACATTTAACCTTTAACCTTTTTTTGATCCATTTATTTGTGTTATATCATATTATTATATTATTCATTCTTCTATTATATCTTCATCATTTTTTGCTTATTTTCACTTTTACTTCATTTTTCAATCTCCTCCCTCCCTACCCTCTCCCACCACTTAACTCTTCTTAAGGTCATTTCTACAATCATATTCTTCATTATCCTCTTCCTATGATGAATGATTGAGTTAGGGCTAGGGTAAGGTCATTAGAGTTATTCATTCATTGTTTGAGACATTTAACTTTAACCTTTTTTGATCCATTTATTTGTGTTGTATCATATTACCATATTATTCATTCTTTTATTATGTCTTCATCATTTTTTTTCCTATTTTCACTTTTACTTCATTTTCCAATCTCCTCCTTCACTACCCTCTTCATTATCCTCTTCTTACAATGAATTATTTAGTGTGGTTTGAAACGTCAATTCAAAATAGCATACATTGTTTAATTTAATATAATATATTTTATTTTTTAATATACATATATATATATATATATATATATATATAAACAACTTGTAATAAATAATCATTTTAATACATAACAATTTTATATTAATAATAAGAGAAGAAACATTTCCAACATGTAATATCTAACTTTTAATGATTTTTAGTACATAAATATTATATTTATTTTATTTATAAAATTTATTTAATATTTAATAATTTGTAATATAACATTTATTAAATATGTTATTTATTTAAAAGTTAGTGATAAAAATTAGGTTTATAGCTATAGATAGTGTTATCATAGTTACGATTAGAGATAGGTTTAGGATTAAGATAATGGTTTAAAATTTATTGTTAGGGTTAGAATTAGGGATAGGGTTAAGGTTAAGGTTAGAGATAGAATTAGAGTTAGGGTATAAGTTAGGGTCAGGTCAGATCATTCAAATAACTAATTAACAATACTAAAACACTATAATTAACACAACTTACATTTATTTTTATTCATATTAATAAAACTTACATTTAATTTTTATCAAATCTAAAAAACAATAATTACAATACTATTAAAACAAGTACTAGCCACTACGTGACACTTGTTAAATAATGAAAAAAAATTAAATAGAAATTATTTTTTTAATAAATAAAAAAATCAAATTAAATGTAAGTTAGATAATGCCATTCAATTATAAAACTAGATAATCCTTCAAATTTATGTATGGCCCTTACAAGAGCAGTAGTTTTGTATCAGATTGTATTCTGCCATCACTGAAGAAACTCATAACATCGTAGCATCCCTATTCTAACAGGGATTATAACAGAAACAAACCAATCCCTTTGAACTCCAATCACAAACTCCAAACCGGGCATGATCCTCAAGTACACACGTTCTCTACAATCTTCATCATCGAAGCATGGCCCATGGAATGCACCGCTCCAGCTTTCACAATACCCTGGGTAGTCACGATCAATAGACACTGTAATCATCAACACATTACAAATGAGTAAGTATTTCAGACTTATCTTGAAAAAAATCAGCGAAAAACAATAAATTTGTAGTAATCTCAGCAAAGAGAAAAAGAATACATATTACCAGAAGCAGAAGCAAAAGATTGCATGACCAATAAATACACCAGACACACGTACACGCCCTTCGCCATCTCGTCAATTACACATATTCAAACGCAATGTATTCGATGAGAAAAAGGTTTAGTGTGGATACTATTTATAGCCAAGGCAACCCATCCAGAGATTATCTCTAAGGCGATATTCTAGTGCGTGCCGCCTAATTTACTATTTTGATTAGTTTTATATTGTTTCTTTTGGAGTATTGGATATATTTGTATCGATGCAGGCTTGGAGAATATATAGCATATTAATGTCGTCTACTGTGAGATTCGAATATGTGAATTATCAATTATAATAATATTTGTTATTTGGGTGCCTCGTTGAGAACATAGTGCAGCAGAGATGACCATAAACTAGCCGAGTATAAATTCAAGGTTTCCTTTATTAAGAAGCCAAATGCAAACCTCCTTAGAAATCTCATGTTTGATTCTATAAATAGGACCGTGCTCTCAGTCATGGCGTGGTATTTATATATGTAATTATATTTCCTTAAGATCAAGTGTAGTTGTGGGTTTTGTTTTATCCGTTATATTATTTTTATGATGAAACAAGCTCATTAAAATGTCTTTATTACATGTCACGCATCAATTTTAAGGAGGACTCTTGAAATCTATGTGTTCTTAATGTTAATCAATTATCTCATTAAAAGATAATATATTGGCTTGTGTAGTCTGTATTGTTTACATGCCATGCATCAAGTTTATGTAGCCTATAAGGACTCTCAAAACCTCTGTGTTTTTAATGTTTATTTATATTCAAGATTTTTAGTAAGTTGCAACACTCACATAATCTTGTGGTTAGTTGGAGCATCCAACAAATTACATAAGTTCATAAGAATGTTTCGCCATTTGTTAGAGTAGAATTGAATGCATTTTTTATTATAAAGGGATCAACAATTATTATTTGAATGTAATGTAAAGATATTTCAAATGATCATTCATAGTAGTTGTTGTTATTCAATGTTGACCCTGATAAAAAGTAAGAGACCATTATCCATGGATTTTAGCCACTAGTATTTAAATTAAAAGAATATTCTCTAGAGTATATGAAACCTCATTGAATCTATGCATTTAGGCATGCATTTATCCCTGCACTACATTGATCATTTCCAAGAATTCATGAGATGAGTGAAAGAGGAAGTTTCACATAAAGAAAGTTGTGTTGATATTGCCAACACACATGATTGCATTCACAAGACATTCATCGATGATTCAAGAAAATTATGCTTGTTATTTTTGGCATTTTTTGGTTAGTTATTTTATGAAAATTATAGTCGATGATTGTGAAATAATTATGTAGTATCAATATGCTCATGCTTTAATAATATTTGTAACTATATATGTATAGTTTGGTATTTCATATTTTATTTAGCACTTATCGTTTTACCCAATAATGTTCTTTTACTTATGATCTATAACTTTGTTCAATCACTATAAATAAATAGAAGTTACGTCAACTTCTACTCTTAATTCATTCACATAATTATAAATTTATTAGTTAAGAAACATAATACAATTTGTAAGTAGGAGAAATAATCTAAATCCATTTAATGAAGAGATTATTGAGGTATTCACTTCTATTAGGTTCCATTTTTTCATCTTTTTAGTTCTCCATTCTCTTTTGCTTTCTAATTCATGTCATAAGAGTTGATTGAAAATAATGCAAGATAACCTCACAGATTTTTAGGTTATTTGGTGATGTGTCTCATAATAATAGGATTAGGGTTAAGGGTTGAAATTAGGGCTTAGGATTTACGATTTGAATAATTACCTTGCCTCATTTCCATATTCTCCTCTTCCAAAATCATAATTTTTGCATTCACTTTATATATAATCATCACTACCACATTAAGATGACCTATTTGTTAGAATCAAGATCATTTGGCAAAATAGCGACACTAGTTGGGCCATAGGTGATGAATAATTACACACCTTGAAAGTTATTAAACATACAAAATAACTTAAACCAAATGATGATGTAGAAAGATGGAATAACCCGCAAAAAATAAACTCAAAATATATGTACATATATATTGCAAATGAGAGAAACCTCCTCCTAGAATCATGTTAAAGTTCCTATGAATAGGTCTTTATCTCCACTAATCTAAGGCTAATAGCATGTCAAAAATCAATGCAACTATGAGTAAGAAAAGAATCACACATAAGCAAGCTTATCTCCAAGAAAGGAAAATACATGTTAGAAAAATATGAATATTCTACACTAACACCCCCCTAAGCATAGCTTAGGTGGGTACAAAGAAACTAGGTCTCGACAACTAGGCCTAGTGAGGTAGCCAAGTACAATGAAATCTCCCATAAAGTGGAGAAAGGGAGAAAACTTGATGGAAAAAACTCTCCCCAAAAGAGAAAAGAATATGAAGAGGAAAATAAAACCCCCTTCAATAGGATGATGTTGCTAAAGTGGAATTTGTTGCAAAGATGTTTGTCGTTGCACCAAAAGATCAACCTATTAATGCTCGATACAACTACCAGAGTTAATGAATCCATGGGAGGCAGTTAAGCCATGTCATGAACCCGAGTGTTGTGCTACACAACACAAGGAGACCAAGGGTGAAAACCTTGTATCAATCCCCCCAACGCAAGTAAGGGGTTCAAACTCGTGACTCGGGTTCTGATACCAATTATTGCAAAGATAGTTGACATTGCACCAAAATATTGACTTGTTAATGCCCGATACAACCACCAAAGTTAATGAATCCACGGGAAGTAGTTAAGCCATCTGACAAACCTATGCACTGTGTTGCATAGCACAAGGAGACCAAGGGTGCACACCTTGCAATAGAATGCACACCAAGAAGAGCTCATAGATGAATGAACTTTCTCTTAGTAAAATATTTGGTGAAATTCTCAAGGACCTACTCTAAAGACTAGAAAAACACTAAGTCAATTATTTGAGTATGAATGAACTCCCAAATTTAATGCATGTGAATTTTCATGTGTTTGGTGTATTGGTGCTAGACCTAATTCTTGCATATCTAGATGGTTCTCTAGTTATCACAATGATGATTGTGGGTTTCTTGAATGAAATTCAAAACTTGGTGAGAATCCCCTAAGACAAATAGCCTTGGTAGTTGTGTTGATATATCTCATGTATGCTTCCTCTATGGATGATAAAGCAATAGAATCAAATTACTCTTTCTAGATCAATTAATAGGACCCAAACCTAGAGATAAATTATAACATGAAGTGTATTTACGATTCTAAGTATTTCTAGCCCAATTTGAATCTATGTGGCCATCTAATTTAATGAATCCCAAAACTAAAAGTACCTTAAAGGCAGTGAAGGATCCTCTTAGCTACTTTCTAGTGTAACTCATGAGGGTCCTACATGAATCTTGAAACCACACCAATTAGATATGATATTTTAGGCCTATTGTGATTCAAAAAGGTGAGACTACTGCCAATTTTTTATACAAAGTAGCATCAACCAATGGTGTAATATAGTCAAACTAAAGCTTGAATCTAGATAGAAAGGTAGCCAAAGATGATTTACAATTAGTCATGTGAAACGAAGCAAGTAGATCAAGAGTATACTTGGTTTGTGCAAGAGTGATCCCTAAGTCAGAATGTGAGATATCAATACCGAGGAAATAATGTAGCAAACCAAAGTTTGTCATGTCAAATAAAAGTATAAACTAACAAATTAGGATCTAAATGAAACCAAGAGAAACTTGAAGCTAGGATAAATGAATCCATCTTTTTGTACTAAGCCCAAGGGGCATGTTTGAGGCAATATAGGTATTTCTTAATTTTATAAAATAAGGATGAAGCTTGAACAAAGGTCTCAATGATTTCTCTCTGTAGATCTCCTCCTCAAGGTCTTCATGAAGAAATTTACTCTTCACATTCATCTAGTGCACATTCCAACCATGTTTTGTGGCAATATAAAAGTAAGTTGGATTGAAGTGTTTTTATCCATGGGTGCAAAGCTCTATGTGTAGTCAATGCTAGCAACTTGTGAAAATCCTTTAAAAACTAAACATTCCTTGTTCTTGCTAACTAACCCATCTACAATAAATTTGGTCTAATATATCCACCTACATTGAACCAATTTTCCTCCCTTACAAAGTGATTTCAAGTGACAAATGTGATATCTAATTAAGGAATCATATTTCCTATGCATAGCACTATCCCACTCAAGTATGCTTGATATGTCGAGCTCAAAATTTCTATGGATCAAAGGCAAAGGAAAGAAATCATGTGGCTCTTTCTAACAATCTAAATGTGTATATATTTCATATGTTGGATTTTGAACCTAATTACATGCACTATCAAGTGTCTTTCTAACCAAAAGAGGATTAGGAATCCATGATTCAAGTGATGAAACATAAAACTCCAAATAAATCCCACAAGAGGATGAGGATGAATACCCATCACTATCCTCATTGTTAGAATTGAAAGAAGATGAAAAATATCTTAGCTCAAGAATATATGGTAAATGATATGAATCATGAGAAGAACCATCAATATCAAATGAATATGTCCAAACATAACACTTCTCTTAATGAAAAAATCATGTTTGGTTGGGTGGAGTGGGTGATAACCTTTCACACCATTTGGATATCCTAAAAATGTGCAAGGTTTGTACTGAGGTTTCATTTCCTTAAAAAAAATTGTTGGTATGGATGTCATGGTTGGAGATCTAAAGACCCGAAAGTGCTAAATTGATAGTTTCCTTCTTATTCAAGCTTCAAAGGGAGTATTATCCTTCAAGGCTTTGTGAGGAACCATGTTCTCAATGTAGCAAGTATACTTGATTTCTTCTACATCATACTATGGTGTAAGGACCTTAGCATGTATCATAAAGTTAGTCATCTCTTTTAAGGATCTATTCTTTTTTAATGCAATATCATTCTATTGGGAAGTATAAGGAACTTAGTGTTGCAAGTATATCCCCTCTGATGTAAAAAACTATTCAAACCTAATATTTGCATATTCTCCCCTATTATTCGTTTGAAGAAACATGATGGAATTTCCTAACTATTTTTCAAAAAGAGCCTTGAAGTCTAGAAAGTTTTTGAAGACTTTAGATTTCTAATAAAGGAAGTAGACCCATACATGTATCTAGAAAATTAATCTATGAAAATTAGGGCATATCATGCCTTAGTGAAATACATATGGGGAAATACACCTGATACATTACTATCAACAAGCTCAAAAAAAATTGTAGCCCTCCATGATTTTCCTTTGTCAAATTTCTCTTCAGGATGTTTCCCAAGGGTACAAACCTCACAAAGACCTTTAGGGAATCTATATATATTGAACCTTGTAATCATTTTCTATTAACTTATCTTCTCAACCTGTAGTGATATTCAATGCAGAAAAACTACTCAAGCCATACTTTTTAAACTTCATTCGAATGAGTAAACAAGTCTATAGGATAAACATCAAGTGCAAATTGTGAGAAGATTTATAACCTAGAATGGTGATCTACCCTTCCCAAAGCTATAAAAAATATTCAATTTACATCTCTCTAATCTCAATTGAATCCAAAGGAAACTAAACTCTCATTCCCTCTCCTATATGAGTAATCTAATGCATTGATAGGAGATTAGCTAAAAGATAAGTTACACTTGAATTTTTTTAATGTTCCACCTTCAATTTTGATAAACCCTCTCCTTGAAATTGATGTTGGAGTGTCATCACCCAAGATAATATAAGACATGATAGAGGGCTCTAAGGAAGAAAACACAACTTGTAAGAAACCCATTGGTGTGAGGAATCTAAGTTAATGATCCATGATGGAGTTGATGAGTTTGCAATAGCAACTAGATCCTTTCCTTTGGGTTTCTCATTTCCTTTATCATTTTCCTTATTATATTTTTGAGTGGATGAGGATGGTTTGATAAATTCAAGGACCCATATGTTTTTCTTCTTAATAATATTTGTGATGGTCAATTTATTTCTTCATATATGTGTGTTCATTATGCCCAACTTTCTTGCAAGAGGAGCACTTAACTATTTTTTCTTCAGTTTTCCTTTTTTAAATAGTTTTAGTGTTAGATTCTTTGGACTCATATTTCTAATCTTTATTATTCTCCTTGTCCTTTTTATTTTTCTATTTATTTCCTTTATTATTTGAATCCTTTTATTTCTCATTACTGGAAATAAGAGCTTGAGGTTTTGAAGACTTTATTGTGCCTATTTGAATTAACTCATCATAATCCTTAGTCATGTTAGCAATGAAGCCATATAGATAAGGTTTCTTCCACATGGCTCCAATATCCCTTTTGGTGGATTAGAAGGTAGATAGAACACAAAATATTTAGGACCCAATTTGGAGAGAATAGAAAGGACTAGTTGATCATCTATTTTCTCTACCCTACACTCTTTCAACTATATCCTCAATGACTTATGAAACTTAGTGAAAATTTATTCTAGTTTGTCAAATCTCCTAGGGCTCAACATTATGACATCATTCTCTAATTCATTATTTTATATTTCATCTAGCTTCCCCCAAAAAAAATTAGGGTAGTCCAAACTTCATTATGTATTTTTAAAGCTTCAACATAAAAAAGGAGTTCAAGATAAGTTTTATAAGACAAAAAAGCTCAAAGGATTGATCACATTTTTTAAACTATTTTAATTTAGCATCATCATCATATAGTTATACCTCAATGCCCATATTTACCCTATAAAAACCTTTATTCTTAATCATAATTTCTACTTTAAGTTTTTGTTGATGATAGTTAAAATGTTTTAAAGGTGTTACTGATTGATGTGAATCTATACTTAATGAGAGTTTTTGGAGAAAGGAAACATACAAATAAAGTGTGAAATAAAAGTAGAACTACATACAACACAACACAATACACCCTCCTTGATTCAATATTTATTTCCCCATATATTGTGGTGCTTTATATATTTAGTGCATAGGCTTGTCCAATTGGAATGAAAAATGGTACTGTATAAGATTAGTGAAAACAAATTCCAAAAAATCAAGATTGGAAAAATAAGTACTTTCAAAAAATGGCTCTTAATTGATAGTAATCAAAATTTATTACAATTTCAATTTTCCATACTTTATCTATTTTTCACTCTAAAAATTTTATTATTTTCTAAGTAAAAAATAGGAGTTAAGCCCCATCTATTTGGTTTCTAGCACCAAATTCATTTTAAAAGGGCTCACTAATTATTCTTAAGGTTCTTTTTTTGTACTCATGGATTTATATTGCATGCAAAAATAAAAGCTACCACATTCAATATCATTTTGTATAATAAAGGATTAACCTCTATGTAAACTTGATCCCTTCACTTGACATGTAAAATTATTAACCTCCTAAAATAACTTCTAAATTCTCAATAAATAGCCTCCTTTAAGTACCTAAATAATTCATTAAAAAATCACATCAAATTAGGGTAACTTTGATCCTTGGGTTTGAATCTCATAATTTCCCATAATTAGACCCTTTATATTAAAATCACAACTAACTAACCTTACCTCAAAAGAATGAAATTTTTAACTAAGATACAAAATTCTATAGAAGAAGGAAACAACTATATATGATCATACAGTTATGATTTGATTCATACTTATTGTTCTAGGAACTACACTTAAATTCAATTTAATCTATCCACTATCATTTGGAATATGGGGGAGTTGTATACTTAAATTTTATTCTCTTATTACTATTTTTTTTCTAACATTGTTGTTTGCTTCCTTGTTCTCAATTATCCTTTCTTGAAAAAATTTAAAGTCCCCCTTTATCCTCATTAATTTATCAATTAAATCCTTAGTGAGACCCTCTCACTATCCTTCAAATTTCTTTAATAATGGCACTAAGAGAAAATAAATTGTTAGGATCTTCCCAAAAAGTACAAGGAATGACCATAACAAACCTTATTTTAGCTATTTAATTTGAGTAGCCACCATTTTCTAATGGCTAATTTATGCTTGCACACTTTCAACAACTTTACTCTATGGTTAGTGGCATGTGTCCAATCTATGTGCACCTCCACATTGTTTCAAGAATGAAGGTGTTGTCATTGATATCAACTAGTTAACTAGTTATCAATTGGTTGTTTTTGCCATTGATGTCATGGTTGCAGGTTATTGGATATATGTTGAGGATATTGAGAAAATTATAATGGAAAGGTTTCAGGTATTCAGTGGTTGCTCTAGGATTTTCTCCTATGTTCATGTGGTTCAAATATGTTGATCATGGTTGTTGAAAGCTACTATATCCATATTTTGGGCTTCTATATCATTGTACAATGCAAGTTATGTTCACCAGTTGTGAACTGTGTTTCTTAGGGTATCTGGCTGAGGTCTAAGAGAAATGTAGTTGCTCTGGATTTCTTCTTGGTTGAGTCTTATGACTTGTGGTTCTATATTTAAGCTATTATGATTGTGTTGAAGATAATTTTATTGTCTGGAAATATTGGATCATGTTAAGGGTTGTGTGTGCTTAATTGTTCTATGTGTTTTACACTAGTTTGGTTGACCTTGTGTTAGAATCTTCTTTCAAATACCACGAAGCATGTTGGGACTTATTTGGGTCCTCATCAATCGTGTGTCTCATGAGTCACCCTCATTCTAATTCCACCCTAGAATGTTTTGGCATCAACCTAATTTGAATTTAAATGATGTATGGTTGACTTTAGATATATTTCAAAGTTGAAGATGGTATAAATATAGGATGAGGTATCGTTGAGAAGTATGCAAAGAAATAGAGCAAGATAGATGCAAAATAGATGTGAGACAGTGTTTATGTGATGTGACTTTGGTAGATCAATGCAAATTCTAATTGATGAGTTTTCGGATGTAGTGAGTTGAAGGTGTACTCTCTCATTCATGCATGTCTGCAAGTGGTTGAGTGAATCATGGTGGAAATATCTATTGCATTGATATTGTCTTCTTTGTGTAGCATATATCTTCTATCTTCTTTGTATCTATGTGGCAATGAGCCTTCTAGGTGGTTACCCCTTGTTGGATAGTGAGTCCTAATCCAAACAGTGAGTCCTTGTTTTAGGTAGTGAGCCTTATCCGATAGTGAGCCTTTGTAATCGGTTTTGATATTCTTTATATTGTGAGCTAATCCTCACCATGGTTTTTCCCTTATTGGGTTTTCCATGTAAATCTGGTGTTACTATGTATATGTGATACATTTTTAGTTTATGCCTTTACACTTAATGTTTAATCATTTTAGCAGAGTAGAGGATTTGTGATTGATCTATTTTTTGGTGAAAGTTTGTAAAGGTTAAAATTTGTCACAACTGATTCAGCCCCCTCTTACTTGTCTTTTTCAACAATTGGTATCATAGTTTGACTCCTTGGATAGGATCTTTATCTCTTAAGGAAGGTTTGGGATGGTAGGCAAGATCACTTTTGAGTATCCAAAGTTTGATGGAACTAACTATGCTATCTGGAAAATATTGATGGAAGAATATCTAGAGTATTGTGGATATGATGTTGAGAAAGCCTACAAGACCCCTTACACTCTTGCTAATGGTATGAGTAGGGATGATGAAATCAAGAAGCATGAAGTGAACAATAATGTGAAGTTCGTTCTAAAGAATAGTCTTGCACATTCTGAGTTGGTTAAAGTTCAAAATATGAAGATTGCTAAAGAATTTTGGGATGCTTTAGAAAAGGTGCATGAAGGAGATGAAAGGGTCAAAGAAGTAAAGTTTCAGAATTTGGAAACACAGTTTGAGCTCCTGCATATGTCTGAAGATGAGAAAATTAAATCCTATGTATACATAGTGGATGAAGTGGTAGGTGGAATGCGAGCACTTGGTACCACAATAGATGAATCCAAGATTGTAAAGAAGATTCTTACAACTCTCCTTGGTGCATATGGTGAGAAGGTAACTACTATTGAAGAACATATAGACTACAAGACCTACACTAAAGATCAGTTACTGGGAACTCTGAAATCTTATGAAATGAGAAAGTTGAATTTAAAAAATGGATCCAAATCAAAAACTACTTTCAAGGCTACAAGAGTTGAAGATTCGAATGAAGAGAATCTTGATGAAGTAGAAGCTAACGTTGTGAGAAGGATGAGGAAAGGCTCCAGAAAGTATAAGGTTAAATGCTTTAGTTGTGGAGGAATAGGTCACTATTTTTTGAGGTGTCCAAAAAGAGCTAAGAGGAAAAAACTTGGAGACAGGTACCAAGTCTCTAGATGTAGAACCTAACTTCTAAAGACAGATAGATTGCTAGCAAAATAGAAGTGTCTATATGGTATCTAGTCTAGCACACTGAAATGTATGCGTATCTAGCCACTACATTCATTGAATATATAGGAACTAACACTAGATACATAGATCAATCGAAAGAAGCATAAAATATGACAAAGTACGTTGAAATAGCAAGATTGTGGCACTTTATTTTAGTGCAATTACAACATTAGAAGAGGAGAACTACAACACTCATGATGCAAATCTAGAAATGTTGATGAAGAAGCCAACCAAAAATTTCCCTGAAGCAAATGCTCGTAAAAGATGTCCTCTAGGTGGATGTCAGTAGGAGCAATTGGTTCTTGTTGGCTATTGATTGGAAGAACAAACAGTGTAGGACAAGGCTCGATCGGTAAGAAATTTCCCCAAGTTTGTTTATTGTTGCATAATTTGTTTTTTAAAAAAAATTATTTAAAAGTTCAATTTAAGAACTTTTAAAAACTTTATTAATAAAATAATAAAGAAAATTATTTAATTAAAAAAAAAAATTATTAAAAATAAAGAATAATTATTTTGTTTTTGAAAAACTTTATTAAAAATTAATAATGAAAAACATGTTTTTAATTATTAAAAACTTTAATAAAAATTTATTAAAGACAAAATTTAAAAGTATTTTATTTATTATTAAAACTTTAATTTAAAAAAATAAAAAAAAAACATTAAAGCATTTTATTAAAAAAAAAAATTAAAAATTAAAGGAAAATTTTTTATTAAAAAAATTATTTATGAAAAGAAAAACATTATTAAAAATAATGAAAATTTTATTTAAAACCTTAAAAACATTATTTAAAGTTTTATTTTAAAAAAACTTAAAAAAACAATTAATAAAACATTAATAAAAAGGGTTTTATTTCAAAATAAGTTAAAATTAAAAATAACATGGTCGGTGGGGTCGGCAAGGACGTCGCCCCTGCAACGGCCAGTGGTCGTGCAGGTGGCAGATGCCCCTGCCGCTGTCGAGTATAGGTCTGTGGTCCACAGGGTTTGTAGGGCTAATAGTACCTGTGGTACTGTCAGTACCCTACATACTGGAAGTTTGCAAAAAAATATATTTAATTTTTAAAAAAAAAAAAAAAACTTTGTTTTATAACAAAGAATACTGCAATTTTATTTTATTTTAAAAGTGACTAAATTTTTTTTTATGATTTTTTTTTTCAAATTTGCAAATAAAAAATATTTTATTTTATTTTAATTTAGAAATCGTACCTATGAAGGTAGGGCCATACGGCCCGCCTGCTAAAACAATTTTGCCTCCGAGAGCAACTTTGTCCAAATTCGACGATTTGGTAGTCTTGGAGTTTTTGGGTCTTCTTATCATGACGGTAGGGTCGATTTTGACCCAAAATGATCCAAAAATACGTCTACCCTCTAGCTCTGGCAACCAACACCCAACTTCAAACCCTTACAGATTTGGCCTCCAATGTCCAACTAGGATGAAACAAAAGGAAAATCTAGCTTTCTTGAACACTCTAGACATAATGGTCAACTCAAATCTTATGCAAGGAACCCCCCAAAATATAGTATTTCTATCACACCTTTATGATTCTCCAAATCATCCAAAGATGCAAGAGAAGAGTATATTCAATGCTTCAAGAAAATACAAGATTGCACTCAAGATCTCCTAAAATACTAACCAAAGGCACTCAACATGCTCTAATACCATGTAAGACTTGGCTATGGAGATAGCCACCCAAGATCTAAAGGCCTAAGGAAAGCACAAAATACTCAAAAGATCTATATGACAAGAATAAATTGTATTCCTATCAATGAATGCAAAAAGAATTGGAGTTGGTTTACAATGTGTGAGAGACCCTTGGTTATATAGCCAAGGTGAGGCATAAGATGTCATAAGATTATGACAAGTGTCTTAATCTTATGACATGAAACACCTTATCACAACTACCTATGTCACATGTGTTACAAATGAAAAGAAAAGATAACAACTAATGAAAACTAACACCTTGTAGAAAGAATCTTAGGACCTGAACCAACAATTTTGTGGTTGGAATTCTATAGGCTTCTTTTGCACTCTTAGGATCTTCCACCTAAAAGGAGAGAAATAGAATAACCCCAAAATTGAAGTGGTACATTCAATCTAATGTATGTATGATGTGATTAATGCTAAATGAGATTATCAAAATGCAACTAAGCAATGTAATTGACTAATTATGAATGCAAAACCTAAGAAATGTGCAATTTTTGAAAGCACAATGTGATATGCAGAAAATGCAATGAAGAAGTAAACTAATGCAAACAGAATTAAACAAGGTTGAACAGAGTACACCTAGGAAATGAATGATGAATCTGAAGTGTCTTGAATGCTAACAGAAATCAGTGAAAATCACTAGTGGTACTCATTCGCCACTGATGGTGAATTAGTCCTACTACTAGAAAAAATTCCTAAAAACTGGTTTCTGACTGTCGAGATTCAGAATCTGACAAAATCTAGTTTTTCAGCCTTAAGGTGGGACTCATTTTCCACTGATGGAAAATCAATCCTCTCCCAACATTTTGTGAAATCAGGGACTAATCTAGTAGCACAAGATCTGCACTTGTCTTCTTGTTGAGTTGACGGAGTCAAATCTACAGAAAATGGATTGTAGGTTGTCTCCAAGCTTGAAATAGGGTTGATTTGACTTGAAACACTTTGTTGACTTCTTGACCACCTTTCCACACCTAATTTCTTGATAAATCTACATACAAAAGTCTGCAAACACACATGCAAAAGGGAGAAAATGGTTAAGGGTTAGGTTATAGGGATTTGCCTTGGTCAAATCCCACTTTGGTAATCAAACCCTTAATGAAGAAATGGAATGAAATGAATAAGGAAAGATGAATGAATAACATGAAAATTTCCTAAACTCACCACAACCTTGTTGAAGAAATCTAAAGTTATATCAATGGCTTCCCCAAGATGCTTGATTGATGCTTGATTGAATGATGAAAAGTGCTCAAATGTGAATGAATGCTTGGATGAATGCAAGTGAATGAGGAAAGATTGTTGGGAGATGTAAAATGAGGAGAAAAACACTTATTTATACACACTTGTGCCTTATTAACCCAATGATACCTCATCACAGGCTGACATAAGATAATTTTAAATAAAAACCCGAAAGAAAATTTGAAATATTTTCAATTTGGAGCTAAGAGGTACTCATTCGCCACCCATGGTGAATGGGTCCCACCTTGGACTTGAAAGTGGGTGTTGGAAATTAAGTCACATTTAATATTATTTATTGGGTTTACATTCAAAAATACACTTAATTAAGCCTTATGAGTGCATAAAGGGGTCAAATAAAGCATAAGAAATGTATAAATAGTGAAATTAAGTCTAGAAAAGCATGAAATCTTGTTACAAGACTTTAGAACACTTCAAAATAGGACTTGATAAGTGATGAAAAGGTGATTTTTAGGTGAATTGTAATGAAAAGAGTCCAGAAAAGTGTAGAAATGTGTTACAACACTTCACAACACCTTCACAAGATACCATAATTTGAATATTTCGGACCTAATGTGAATGTTTAAGTTACATTGCAATATTAAATCAAAGCAAAATAGACCAAGCATCATGAGAGAAAGACCTAAAATACCATGAAAATTTCCAAGAGCCATTTTTCTATGGTATAGGACCTAAGTAAACAAGTAACATGTGAATATGTCCCCTAAGTCCCTACTACATGAATTAACTAGGTACAAGACATTTATTCACACCAACATTCTTCAAAGGAGCTTGGATCGAATACCAATTGTCTACAAATAAAGTGGTTCTAATAAGGGATTCGATCATGTGTATGTATAGTGCATATTTTAACTCAATGCTCATATTTGGTAGTATTGAAATATACTATAGTAAAGTGTCAATGTATCTTCATCCTAGAGTCATATACTGGAAGAGTTTTTTGATTGGGTGCTTGTTTTAGCCCCCCAATCATATGGTAAAGCATTAGCTATTTTTACTTGCTTGCAATGCTTATGTTGAGTTTGAGATTTCAATTCCTATTTATGTGGAGGCATTGGATGATTAGCCCCCTTTGCATGTATGTTGTGGAACTAGTCTTTTAGTAACCTAGAAGCCCCCTTAAACAACCTGTTTTCTTTATTTTATGTACATGCAAGTTTTGGAGTTGGTCTTTTAGTGGCCTAGATTACCTAAATATCTTCTTGGTCCATTTGGATATTTATATTTGTAATTTTTAAATTTATATTATTTTGATACATAAGTTTTTATATACTAATGTTTCAAATCTATGTTGTTCGCATATATATGATATTACATTACACAAATTTATAGATTAGATATTTTCAATTTTTTTAAATGTTTGATGGATTCATTGTTGCAAGGTGTGTGTCCTTGGTCTCCTTATGTTGTGCAGTACAATGCTTGGGTTTGTGACATGGCTTAACCACCTCTTGTGGATTAATTAACTTTGGTGGTTGTATCAGGCATTAACAGGTCGATCTTTTGGTAAAATGGCAACTATCTTTGCAATAATTGGTATCAAAACCTGGGTCACTAGTTTGAACCCTTCATGCTGGGGGGAGGGAATTGTTGCAAGGTGTGTACCCTTGGTCTACTTGTGTTGTGCAACACAACGCTTGGGTTCATGTCATGGCTTAACCGCCTCTCGTGGATTCATTAACTCTAGCGTTGTATCGGGCATTAACAAGTCAATCTTTTGGTGCAACGACAACTATCTTTGCAACATTCATATTTGCATGGTGGCTCCCTAATGAATATGTGGTTTTACAAATTTTTATATTTGAAAAATTGTAGCTTGCTAGATCTCTGAAGTGATTTATTTTTGTAAATTATAATAGTTTATAATTACTAACTTTACATGCTTGCTTTGTATAGGGTTTGAAAACATTTTTTTTTTACTTTCTTAATGTAAATTTGTTCGTATGCAATTAATTAGTAAAAAATATTGTGGCAATCAAATGCTTGCACTGTGATTATTTCAGTTATATAGATTTGTAATATTTTGAAGTTAGGTTTGGAATTGATGCCAATGTTGTGGAGTATCTACATGTTTTTTCTTGTTTATTGTCCGTTTGCTAATATAAAGGTGAATATGCTTGCTACACTATTTCAAGATCTATAAGTTTTGTGAATTCCTTAGTTTCAATTGGATATTAGCCATGCTTTCTATTACTTTTAGGATGTCATTTCTATGGTAGTAATATGAGTTGTGTGTAACTGCATGTTATATGCAGACTCAAAGTAGTAGTCTTTAGAGTGTTGGTGGTGTCTTATATGTGGAAAATATTTTTCATAGACTAATTAGATGTCATAGGGTTGTGAAATCTAGTTGTTGGAGAATTGATCATGCTTATTATCATCTTTTGGATGTTACATCTATGTTAGTTCTATGGGTTGCTTGTACATACATGGTACATGAAAAACTTAAAGAAGTGGATCTTTATTGTGTTGATGGTGCCATAAGTGTGATAAATTTTTGTTGTAAAACTATTTGGATGTCATGGAGCTATGGGTTGTAAATTTTTGACACTTTGACCATTTTAATATAACCTATAACAAACATGTATAGGAATTTCAAATCGATTGAGTTATAGAGGAAATTTATGGGAATTATAGTTAACTTATGTAGGTGATTTTATTTAACTATAACACTACTAGAGTTGTACTTTGAGACTTTATAGCAAACAATTTGCTAAGAGACTTCAGATATCACTTCAATGGGAGCTTTGTGTGATTTCAAATCCAAGTTATCTTTTTTGTTTGGAGATTGCTAGTTTGACATTTGGGAGCTCCCAACATTACAATTAATTTCTTTGATTAATGAGGTCAAACCTATTCTTTAGTTTAAAGATTCCTTTCACAAAGTCATGGATCTAGACCAATTATAGTGAGAGCTTTGACAATAATTTAATTTGTTGATTTAATTTGACATATCATGTTTCTTTCAGGAATAAAATTGTCTATTACAAATAGGCAGTACTTTGAATTTCTTCATCATAGCTACACTTACATAATTATTTGATTTCCTTGTAAATGTTGTGTTATTTTATTTATTTAAGAGTGTAATTTTTTTCTTCATCAACATTTCAAATCATACTTCATGATCCATCAAGTCAAGATAGCAATAGAAGAGAAATGTTATTTTTGTTTCTCGATGATCCATTCCCTTCTCTTACTATCTCAATCTAATGGTAGATCATGTAATATGATCCAAAACACTAATGAAAAGAAAATTTTGAAAAGTTATTTTTATTTACTTCATAATTATTTTATTTACTTGAGTTATTTTATTTACTCAATTTTATTTTTTACTTTAAACATGTTTTAAGTTGTTTATTGAAGAGTTATTTTATTTACTTATGTATTCTTATTTTCCTTTAGGGTATTTTTGAATTATTGTATTCTCATTGTTTAATTCATTTTCATTTGAAGAGTTACTTTTATTTACTTAAGATTTTATTTTTACTTCAAGAATATTCAAGAATTATTTACAATTTTCATATTTTTAAATATATGTTGATTGTTCAATGACATTCCTTACCTCATTACCATCTAGAATGTCTTTCAACATAATAAGGTTCAATAAATAAAAACTATAATAAATACCAATTCATTTGAAAATAATAATTACAAAAATATCCTTTTGAAATTACAGAATGAAACAAAAACCTTGTGGTGTAAAGCAATATTTCCTAGATGCAAGAACAAGAAAATAAATGCTTTAAATGTAGTATCTCAAAACTCTAATACAATTTTGAAATTTTTTATGGGTCAAATCTACAACCTCATATTTTGTAGAGAGCAAGTTTGTTCTCTTTTGTGCAATATATATTTGATCCATGAACCATAACTTTGATATAGTAAAATGTGTAGAACATTTACCCAATTCACACAAACCTCAATTCTTGTTAGTTCACAAGGACTTGTAATATTTAAGATTAAATGTTAAATTGTGGAGATTTGCATTCACCTCAAGATTAACTTCCTAAAATAATCTTTATGGCGTTCACAAAATATTGGTTGACAACAAATTATCTAAATTAAGTATTGTTCTCTTTAATACTCCAAATCTAGATATTCTTAGAAATGCTCTATGATTTCAAGGGACCATGTCTACATGACCAACCAAATACATGTACATAGAAAAACATAATAATAGTCTTTACAAATATATTTTTATTACCTTGAAAAATGTTGGTTGAAAAATAACTAATATGAATATTATTTTTTTCAATACTCCAAATCTAGATATTCTTAAGAAAAATCTACAATTTTGAATAATCATCACATGTCCATATAATCAAACAAATACCTTCACATTCATAAGCAGATAGGCCCTCCCAACGTCAGACAAGACAAAAGGAAGTAACAAGAGATATTGCTATTGGAAGATAAAGGACCTTGGATTCAACCTCTACCAAACATCGTAAATGAAGTTCCTCTCTTAGAATGTGAGAGACCTAAATAGCCCTCAAAAACAACTGTCTCAAGACCTATATCCTCGAGAATGAGATAGATATCCTCTTGATCCAAGAAGTTAAAATGAATCAAGCTACCTTCCAGCTTATGGAAAACTTTATCTAGTATTTGGCCAAGTTTTTTATAAGGGATTCTCAAGAATCCTTTGGTGGTATTGTGATTATGTGGAACCCAATGGTGGATTCTAGTACTCTACTGTTTCTCTTTGTCAGCAATCTGATTGTCAAGTTTTCTAAACCTCTTTGTTCTTGGATCCTTATCAAGCTTTATGCCCCCAACTTTTGTAACACTCGTAAATTTGTTTGGGAAGACATCTAGTGACAAATGATGGTTAATAAGAATTATTACTAATTGATAGTAGGTGACTTTAATAACCCCCTTTTCCCTTTTGAGAAACTTAGGGGATTGACTGACTACACTGATAGTATGACAGATCTGACGGACTTCATCAACACAACAAACCTAATGGACACTGAATTACAAGTGTAGCCTTTGACTTGGACCAACCACAAGAAAGGTAATAAATTTTTTTTATTAAGAGGTAAACGTTTTTGACTTGGAGTTATGAATCGATAAGGTCGCAAATGGAGGACCTCATCCCCAATTTAAACATTCAACAATTATACCCCAATGGGGTTTGAACCTTGATGGAAAGGACAACACCACAACTTAACCATCATACCATGCCACTATTGGCAAGAAAGATAATAATCTTATCTAGGTCAAAATTGATCATTTTATGGTCTCCTCTAACGAGAACATTGGTTGCAACTCCAACCTAGTGGCCATGCCTCAAACTATCTTGGATCATAATCCCCTACTTCTTTCCTAAGGTGACAAACCTATAGGGTACCTTTCCCAATCCGCTATCAAATCATGTGGACTACCCATCCTAATTTTAGAGATTGCATCCTCAATTGGTGGAACACCCCCTTCCAAGGTACAGCAATGTACAGAATGTACCAAAAACTAAATCTGACAAAAGAGAAGGTGAAGGGATGGAACGGGATTAATTTTGGAAATATTTTGGTGAAAAAGGAGTTGATTGAAAAACTTATTGATATCTAAATCCAATTTGATAATGGGGACCTTTCTAAGGATACTCATCTTGTTGAAGAATCCTTACACATGAACTGGAAAGAAATCCTAAAAAAAGAAAAAAAAATTATGGAAACAAGGATCTAGTGGCTAAAGGAGGAAGACAAGAACTTGGCTTTCTTCCACAAGTTTGCTATAATACACAAAAAAAAGAACACCATCTCATCCCTCAAAAATGAGCATGGTATACAAGTCACAGATGATATCCAAATTGGGCAATTGTCTTGTGACTACTTTCTTCGAGCCTATTTTTATCGATCCCTTACTTGTGACCCTGCAATGGAAGAACCATTATTAAAATACCTACCAACCACTCTATCTCTTGAAGATAATGCCCACCTCATTGCTCCAATCTTTCATGAAGAATTCAAGCTTTCTACTTTATCTATGGGATCTTATAAGGCCCTGGGTCTAGTTGGGTTCCCTTTGACTTTCCAAGAATTTTGAGACATAGTTGGCTTTGACATCACTATGGTGGCCAAAGACTTCTTTTGTATTGGTAAATTTTAAGAAAACTCAACTACTCTTACATTGCTCTTATCCCAAAAGTTCAAGATTCTGCTAGTCTAACTGATTTCAAACCTATTATATTATGTAATACAATCTATAAGATCTTCTCCAAAGTTTTGGTGAACATGATTAAACCCTTGTTGAAAAATTTGATTTGAAATGTAAACCAAAAAGGTTTTGTCCCTAAACACCGAATTTTTTATGTGACTATTTCAACTCATGAGGTTTTACATTCGATGGAAAGGAGTGTTCTCCCTGACATGACTCTCAAACTTGGCATATCAAAAACATATGATAGGGTTGATTGGGACTTCATGTTTAAAGTCTCAAAGAAAGTGGGATTTCATGAGTGTTCAATTAGCCTTATAAGAGAATGTGTAACCATTATCAAGTACTTGATCCTTCTAAATGGAATTCCAAGGGGTTTCTTTGGGGCTAAGCAAGGTATTCAACAAGGGAACCCCCTTTCTCCTTACCTATTTGTATTGGTCGTGGAGGTTTTAGGAAGGAACATTCTAAATCTCATTGATAATGGTGGCCTTAGAGGTGTCAAAGTTGTCTCAACTCTCCCTCCTTCAACTTTGCAATGGTTTGTGATGATACCATCCTCTTTGGCACCACTTCGGTAGTTGAGACCAAGTTTTGGAAGAAATGTATCTCTAACTATGTTGATTCCTTGAGCCAATGTATCAATTATGATAAAAGTAAGATATACTTCTTCAACACCAATGTTGGTTTAAGGAAGAAAATTCAGGTTATCATAGGTTGTGAAAATGTTGAACTCCTTGAAATTTATTTGGGGCTCCCCCTCACTATTAAAGAAGTATCCCCCTATTTTTGGAACTCTATATTGGAACGCATACAAAAAAATTAGCTAGCTAGAAAGGCAAGCTATTGAGCAACACATAAAAGTTACAACTCCTTGCTACCTCTCTCCAATGAATCTCAATTTATTTCCTATCACTTTTCAAAATCCCTACCTACATTGTTGAAAATTTTGAAAAAATTTAGAGAAATTTCTTGTGGTCGGGCATAGAGGAAAGGAAAAGACTAGCTTTAGTTAGATGGGATAAAGTCTACCACCCAAAAAATCAGGGATGTCTGGGTAATGAAAAAAACCCCCACCTAAATAAAACACTGGTGTCTAAGATTGGTTATGACCTAACCCTAAACAACAAATATTGGTGTATAATTATGAGCACTAAGTACCTCAACCATACAAGGTTTCATAATGTGCTCTCTAAACTGGGCTTCCCATGGGACTCTTGAATTTGGAACAACATCCTCAAAAATCATAGTGTGATCTTTTGGGTCTTAATTGGAAGTTTTGGAATTGTCATCTCATTCATTTCTAGGATGACAGTTGGTTGTCCAACCAACCCCTCAATTCCCACCCTAATTTTAAGGACCTTCAATTCCTGGCTAAAGGCTCCTTTGGCCATTTGGTCTCTAACTACCTAATGAATGATAATTATTCGAGAAACCTTTAGATATGTTACGATGGCCAAAATCACCTTCTCTAAAGAGCTTCATTGCTACAATATAATCTTTGAAGGATCAGGTTCACTATCTTCCCCAGAGTGGATCGTTTCTTTTGGGCAAGTGTCCTAAGGGAGACTTTTCTATCAAATCGGCTTACAATCGATTGTTAAAGGGCACAACTATAATGTTATCTATGGAAAGTCTAGAACAAACATCTCCTTCCAAAAAAAAAAATTCTAGTGGATGACCATGCATAATAGAATCTTAATGCAAGACAACCTCATCAAGCATGGCTTCCAATTATTGAATAAATGTTTCATGTGCAAAATGGATGAGAAAATAACCCCCACATTCTCCTACATTGCTCCTTTTTCTCACAAAATTTGAGGGTATGTGTTGTAGAAGCTTCAGATTAGTTGACCCATGAATAAAGTGTTGTTAGCCCTTATGGATGAATGGGTTAGCCCCTTCCACCACCTCCTCATGAAATAATTATGGAAGAAAATCCTCCACATCTCTTTTGAAGTCTCTAGAAGGAAAGAAACAATCAAATTTTCAAACATATGGAAAAAAAGCCCAAAATAAGTCTTCTCGACTTTCTCTAACCTCCTAGAAAAAATCTTGATTTTCCACTAGTCTTGCCCGAATTCCCTCACTCCCCTTCCCTTTAAATCTAACATTGTTTCACAATGGGGCTTACCTCAAACTTTCTACAATGTTGACATCACTAAGAAGATTTCTAGATTGAATACTAAATGGTTACCACCCTCGATTGGTTGGTGTAAGATTAATTTTGATGGTGTGGCCCATGGTAACCTGGGCATGGTTGGCGATGGAAGAATGTTGAGATCCTCGTCAAGGTCAATTATGGAAAGATATGTTAGAGGCCTTGGTGCTAACACTAATAATTGGGACTCAAAACTAATCATTGATGTGGTTAATGGCTCAACTCACCCTTGTTGGGCTTTGGAAGATATCATTCATGACCTCTACAAACTCCTTTTGGGCTTTGACAAGTTTGAACTTAAACACACCAATAAATAAAGAAACAAGGTTGTTGATACTATGACCAGCTTAGGGATGAACCAAGACTCCTTAAGGTGTTGGTTAAGATTCTCTTGCTTCCCCGAACATATCAAGAAACTCCTTTCTTCGAAGTGGAATTTTCTTGTTTCCAATAATGATGGTTAATGGTGTTAGTGGATGAGATGTTTAAAACCCTCTCATGTTCAACTTCTCGATGTTGGAGTATGGTTGGGGGTGGACCAATTTAAATTTATATCTATTATTTTTTAATTATGAGACTGGTGCATTCTTTTGCTATCACCTTATGAATGGGAAGTTGACTCATACCTAGTGATTGGTTCAAAAATGGATGCATTATGGTTTACGACATAGAGAGCCACTTTTCTCCAAATAACATTCAAGAATTCCCTAGAGATCTCACCCCAAGAGTGGAATAGAGGCAAGAGATCTACTGGAAGGGTATCCTAAGGTATGATTTCATATTACAAGAGGGGTTCACCATCAAGTTTACATTTGGAAAAGACAATGAAATGCAAAACCCTAATATGATGCAAACTAGAATTAAATGACCTAGAAATGCATACAAAATAGAATAACAAATCGTAAGATGAAATGTGTGCACCTGGAAACTTGAAGATGACTGGAAGGAGCTCTAAAATGGTGGAATTCTGACTTTTCCACCTAGTGGGACTCATTTGCCATTCTGGGCGAATCAATCCCAAATTTGGACTCATTCGTCAAGGTCAATTCTAGCAAGATATGTTAAAGGCCTTGGTTCTAACACTAATAATTGGGACTCAAAACTAATCATTGATGTGGTTAAAGCCTCAACTCACCCTTGTTAGGCTTTGGAAGATATCATTCATGACCTCTGTGAACTCCTTTTGGGATTTGACAAGTTTGAACTTAAACACACCAACAAACAAAGCAACAAGGTTGTTGATACTATGACCATCTTAGGGATGAACCAAGACTCCTTAAGGTGTTGGTGAAGCTTCTCTTGCCTCCCCGAACATATTAAGAAACTCCCTTCTTCGAAGTGGAATTTTCATGTTTCCAATAATGATGGTTAATGATGCTAGTGGATGAGATGTTTGAAACCCTCTCATGTTCAAATTCTCAATGTTGGAGTATGGTTGGGGGTGGCCCAATTTAAATTTATATCTATTTTTTTTAATTATGAGACTAGTACATTTTTTTTCTATCGCCTTATGACTAGGAAGTTCACTCATACCCAGTGATTGGTTCAAAAATGGATGCATTATGGTTTAGGACATAGAGCACCACTTTTCTCCAACTAACATTCAAGGATTCCCTAGAGATCTCACCCCAAGAGTGGAATAGAGGCAAGAGATCTACTAGAATTGTATCCTAGGGTATGATTTCATATTACAAGAGGGGTTCACCATCAATTTGAGACTTGGAAAAGATGATGAAATGCAAAACCCTAATATGATGCAAACTAGAATTAAATGACCTAGAAATGCATACAAAATAGAGTAACAAATCGTAAAATAAAATGTGTGCAACTAGAAACTTGAAGATGACTAGAAGTAGCTCTGAAATGTTGGAAATTCTTAATTTTTCACCTAGTGGGACTCATTCGCCATTCTGGGCGAATTAGTCCCAAATCTAGATTTCTACACAAGAACAAGTTTTGGGCAAAAGGGTATCTGAATCTGCAAAAAATCCAAAAAAACACCTACAATGGAACTCATTCGCCACTTGTGGCAAATCAATCCCATTCCACTTTTTTGGGAATTCAAAATCTAAATCTATTCTTCTCGGTTTGCTCAATCTACTTCTCCAAGTTTTCGGATCTAAAACTCTAATTTTGGGGTTGTAGGTGAACTTTTAGTGAAGATTACAACCTTGCAAATGAGGAGACAATTCCAAGAACTTTCTCCAAACTTGTTACCTATTTTTTAATGATCCTCCAACTCTTCAAAGCACCTAGATCTGCAATTACACAAAGAAAGAGAGAAAGTGTTGATTATTAGGGAATAGGGGTTTGCCCTTGTCAAACCCCTTGTAGGTAATTAAACCAAATGATAAGACAATGAAATGAAGGCATGAAACATGAAAGAAAGAACATGAATCATGAACAATAATACCTTGAATGATGTCTTGTAAATTTGCAACTCAACATGAAATGGCTATGAAGGATGTAGACATTGATCTTGACAATAGGTGTAGAAAAATGCTTGATCTTGGATCATCAATGCTACATCACAACACTAGCTCAATAACATGCTTGATGTTTGATATGTTTGACATGATGATGGATCTCGAATTGCTACAACAATTGATGATGAATTTTGCTCTTGAATGCCTTAGAAATGACCTTCAAGACTCTCTAGATGATCTTGTGAAGTCTTGGAATGCTTAACTCTTGTTTGCTTGACTTAATATCATGAATGCTTGATGAAATAATGATTTGAAAGTTGGTGATATAGTAAATGCACTCAAATGACCGTTTATTTGATCCCAAAGGCTGACATAGAAGAAATTTAAACTTGAAACCCAATTTTTCACGCTCAAACTTTAAAAATAGGCCAAATGGGACTCATTTGCCAAGTTGGGAAAATGGGTCCCAACTAGATGGGACTCATTCACCCAAAGTGGCAAATATATCTTACAAGGCCTACTTTGAGTGCTAAAGTATTGGGGAGTGTGCAAATTAAGCTTATATGTTGATATTGTCTAGTTTTTTATCAAAATATATCTTGGGATGCATAATATAGGGTCTTATTGGCCTATTAATGATGATATAAAGGTCATAAATACAAGAGGGCCCAAAATCCAATGTGAAATTGTAAATAAATGCAATTAAAAACATTAAATTAAGGAAAAAATAGGACTATTTAGATTAGAAGGGCCTTAAATCCCATGTGAATGTGTAAAATGCATTACAACACTAGATTAGGTGCACCTTAGTTTACAAGCCTCATGAATTTAATATGAAGGTGTAAATAAATACACTTTACAACATTCAATTAAGGTAGAGTTAAGTTAATTTATCTTAAAAGGGGCCCAAGACCTAATGTGGATGTGTAAAACACCTCACAACACTAGATCAAGGCAACATTAAGTCCAAATTATCATTAATTATTCCTGAATTAAGTGTGAAAGTGTACACAACATTTTTCAATACTAGACTCAACCCCCACTTTAGTGAGAGGATGAACTTGCTTCAAACTCACACTAAAGTAGACATTCAAGAGGGGTCCAATCGCACTAATACAAACGGTCTAGGATAACAAAGACTGAGGAGGCGGTCAAGCCCCCAGGATCCAAGATCTTAATTCAAACTGACATGAGCACAAAAGGACACACACAAGGTGTATGATATCCAACAAAACAAGATACACAAACATACAGTTCCAAAGATATAAAGAAGAAAGAAAATAATAAGATGGGTGGATATTGCTTCAACAAAAATGCGCTCACTCTAGGGCCACTAAATTTTAGGTTGTCCGCAGGGTGAGTATCCACAATACGCTCACTCTAGGGCCACGAAACTTTAGGTTGTCCGCAGGGTGTATCTGAAAGGGTGAGAAACATGACCGGTATGTGCCCACATATGAAAGTGTTAAGGGAATCCATGCCTTCGTTTGGCTCCCATATAACCATACCAGAGCTATACCTTCTGATAACTTTGATAAGGCATCACACAATAATGATCTTTGAGCTTCATGAGACAAGAAAAACTTCGTCTGTTTGGAGCTCATGAACAAACAATGAACTTAGAGCTTCATGAGGCAAACAAAACTTTGTATGCTTGGAGCTCATCAACAAACAAGATGGCTCCACAGGAATGCAAAGTGTGTAATGCAAGATGATCATATAACAGATGTTGTAAATGTGAAATAGTGTAAGGAATGTTCAAAGGGATTTTGCTTGGTTCATGCAAGGTCTCTTCTTAGGGAACATCATGCCTAATGTCTCCAAGAGAGGACAAGTTAAAGAAATATCACACTCTTGGAGGAAATCAAGCACAATGACACCACCAAGAAAAGGACACATCACAAGAAGAAAGAAATCACACAATGAAACATGAGTGTCGATGTATGCCCTCACTTTAAAGTAGTCGTTAATACCATTATTGTGAGCAAGTGTTTTAAAGTAGAAGATAGAATAACTTACTCGGAAAGCCCTATGCCAAGTCATATGTTTCCAATAAGCTACATCATGGATGAGTATGTCACATGCGAGCCAACTGAAGGCATGTCATCCACATTCCAAGCTTGCTCTTATATGTACATGAAAGGTGATCAACTAGCAAAAAGAGACAATGACAAGTGGTATATGAGGGAAAGGCTATCTAACCCCTTGCCCCCACTTAGCGCAGGACAAGGATGAGCCAAAATGAAGAGAGGAACTGGGTGCTTCAACCTAAGGAAGAGCACCACAATCCTTAAGATACTGAATTTTTCTACTCAAAGCCTTACATTCATTAGTAGAATGAGCATGAACTCTATGATATGCACAAAATGAAGTCTTGTAATAAAAAAAAAATCATTTTCTTCAAGGAAGGGATATCAAATGATCTTGGAGGAGTCTCGACAAGATACTCTCTTGATCAAAAGAAGATGTTCCTTTATTTGGTGACAAAGATATCTCTTGCTTAGTACAAGGTCTCATACCTACAAAAAACTCTTTAGATTGCGAGATTTTGTTCTCTCCATTATAGGAGGGTGTAAAATCTAATGAACTCAAATCATTAGTGTTTTTCATGATGACATTGACACTAAGCAAAGATTTCAAGTTGTTTATTTCATTTCTTGCAAAGGATAACAATCAAGACCACTAATGTCTATCAAATCAAGATGCACTACTATTAAAGTCAGCTTAGAAGAATCTTTTGTAAGAGTGTTGATCTTGAGTGAAGGCTTGTTTGATGGGTTGATCTTTATGAAAGGACAATAACCAAGACCATGAGTTTTTTCTTGTGTGTTAGGCTCTATAGGGACATGGATACCTTGTTCATTAGCACCACATCATTTTCCATTATAACCAAGTTGTTTCATAAGTTCATAACCTCTTCCATAAATATTTTTCATTTCTTTTGGATTTAGCGGTTGTTCTAAAGTGGTTGCGGTGGATGCTTTTGAAGGGTCTTTTGAATCTTGTGTTGACATTACTGCTTTTTATTTTTCCTTTTCAAAGTATTTGTTTATGATCTTGTATTCTCCCATGAATGTAGGTTTGAAATCTAAGGAACCCCAATCATCTTCTAATAGCTTCATGACTGACTCAATATGTTTTTCTTTGTCTTTCTGTTGCACAGGTTTCACTTGTGTAGTTGGTGTCAATGTTTTTGATACAGGTAAAAACAAGTTTTGAAGGGATCTGAAACCCTTTACAACCAAAAAAAGCTACAAAAAGGATAGTCTGCAGCCAACCAAAAACTAGCCCCTAACAAGACCCATCAAGATTTACATTTAGAACTACTCTTGTGGGAGCGGAGAGTCATGTCAAAAGAAGGCCTAGAGATTTTTGCTTTCTTTCCTTTTACAGTAATCCAACCTTCTTCCACTTGCATTGTCTTGTCATGCCAAGCCAACCCACACTTATCATAAAGATGAATGTCTACAACCACAATCATAGAGATTTCATCATTTTTCCTTTGCGCAGACAAAGACTGATCTGAAGAACCACCTGATATGGGAGTCAAAGCGCTATCACCAAATATGGCAGTCAGAGGCCTAGTCACTAGCTCATTAGGGGTAGCCTTACCAGCCCCACCATTTGAGACATCTAGAGGGGATGCCCCAAGACCCTGAGATTTTGAAGCAGCCACCCCAGAAAAGCTCCTAGGTTGTTCAGATTTTTTCACAACTATATAATGTTGTTGAGAAGCACAATTCCACCATGTAGCTGTCTTTGTTTTTTTCTCAAATCCACATTGTGCAGCAGCATGACCTGTTTTAAAGCAACTTCTACACTAGAAAGGAATCCTTCATAATCCAAAGATTGGGTCCAAGAACCCCTAGAGGATTTAAGCACAACCTCAGCAAGCAGCCCTTTTAAGATTTCCATTTCAACCAATATGCAAGCAAAGGTGGAATGAAAAATATTAGAAGATTCATCATCCACCAACAAGAAATCACCAAGAGCTTCGCCCACCTCCTCCAGAAGAGAATCATTCCAAAGGTGGAGGGGAAGATTAGGCAACCGAACTCAAATCGGGATTTTATTAAGTTTCAAAAGTTAGGTTGAAATCTGAATGCCAAGGGTTAATCATCAACAAATGTTTGTCCTCCCAACTAAAAAAATGGTCACATAATATTATATTTATGTCTTGAGCATTGTCAAACTTAGCTACAAAGAACCCCTTAGCCATGAGGAAAATGTGAACTTTACCAGAAATAAGAGGCTTCCATTCATTGGTGATCCAAAAATGCAACTGAGGGAGGATGGGCCAAAAACCCCTAAACCGACAGATCACCCCACGAGTGGAGAGCTTAGCAACACTGTCATCAATATCTTCTATTGTCTCATCCTTCAGTTTCACAAAGATGGCATTAGAAATGGGTATAAACCCGCCAAATGACATCCTCCCTTTCTTAAAACCTGCCTTCAATTTCACCACAATTCTAGTGCCCTTAACCTGCTTCCCACCAAACCCCGTCGCACCATTCGCCACAAGCTCAGCCAAAGAGGACACAGGGCCTCCGCAACCCAGAATGCCACCAATGCCAGCATTCTCACTGGCAACAGCCGTGCAGGACATAGAGATTTTCGCCCCATTTGGAAGGGCATGACCATCGACACCACCCACAGCTAGAGCTTCCAGTGACAAGAAACCACCACCATCATCTCACGCGGCCCGTGAAGGGATTCCACCGCCAACGCCATTATCTAACAATTTCAAAATGCTTGTTTCGCTGGAGTTCCTGCTCGAGCCCATCTTAGAATCTTGTATTTAGCTGCCAATGTAGTTGTTGTCAATGTTGCCAAAGGATTTCCCTTGCATTTCTTAATTTTCAAACAACTGTTTGGGTCAGGGTCAGCTTCAAGTGTGTACACTTTATTTTGTAGACATACTTCATTTTATGATGAAGATTAGAAGGCACCCCATTCATTGCATGAATCCACAATCTGCCTAAAAGAAGGTTATATGAAATATCGTGAGGCATAACATGGATTGGTGTTTCTAATGTGGCATTTCCAACTATAATAGGAAAAGTGATCACACCAAGTGGTTGTTTTCCTACATTGTCAAACCCCCAAATAGATAAAGAATTAGGTTGAATTTTGATTTATCCACACCAAGCCTATCCAAAAGGTTTACACTGCACACATTAAGAGAGGAGCCATTGTTGACAAGGGTTCTCTCTATTCCTTTTCTATTGTATTTAGCTATTATCATGAAAGCATCATTTTGTTTTTCCAAAGAAGGGAGTTTGCTTTGGTGGAAAATAATGTCAGCATTTATTCCTTGAATTATGGCTGCTATGTCATTTGATTGCATGTTAGAAGGGATAGAAAACTGTTGTAAAGTTCTTTGAATCATGTTGTGGTGATGAGGGGAGGATTGAATAAGGTCCCATAAAAATATATTTGCAAGAGTATTCTTTAGTTGTTTAAAGAGATCATACTCCTTCCCACTTTGTAGAGGCAAATGAGAGGGACCTGCTAAAATAAGGTTAGGCAATGGGAGGGATGTTCAAGGTGTTTTTCTTGTTTGTGGATTGTTTCTGGTGTTATATGTATGAGCAACAGTATTATGACTCGGCTGCTGCGAAATATTATTCTTAGTTGGGTAGAGGATAAATTCAAGTTTGTTTTGAGTTTGAGGTTTGTGTGATGGTGGGTAAAGGATGAGTTGAAGTTGAATAATATTAGCATCCCTTAGTGAAGGAGATTCTAATGTTACTTCATCATCTTCTACTAACGGAATTATGTCATTATTGTCAATGTTATCATTTTCTTGCACCATGATATCTTCCCTAGGAGGAGATTTTTTAGGAGAACTACAAGCTAGATGTTCAAGACATTCAAAGGTTGGTTCTTCTAAAATGACCATCACAAATAAGGGAGTTATCAATGGTTAGATTTTCTTTTTTATCAATAGTGGGGATATTAAGAGAAGTCTCAATTTGATTGTCTGTGACTTCATCCTTTTTCTCTAGGGTCTCATTCTCTTGTGCCATACCATCTACCCTAGTAGGAGAGCTTGTATCACATTCCATGGTTATATTTTGTAAAGCAGCTTCATGACAAGTAGGGGAGGCATCAAGAGGACAACTATGATTTTCATGCTTACCAAATAGATCTTCCAAATGGTAGGAGCATTAGGAAAGGAGGAACAAAATTTTCATGACTCTCAATAGGTGCATCTTATAACACTAACCTATCCTCTTTGCATCGAGGAGGGATATTAGGTGAAGGACAATTTTGATTCTCATGTCTACCTATTATTTCATCTGATTTCACTAGAACATTCTCACAAGCAAGGGATGAATGGAGACCAGGTAAGGTGATGTTTAGAAATATTTCTATGATCTCATCTTATTTTCTAATATCTTCCAAAGGGGAATGAAGAGAGGGACAATCAAGACTCTCAATGCTTGTATTTTTTTTCACCAAGATACCTTCGTCACTAATAAGAGGTATCGGGAGAAGAACAAGTATGATTGTTATGATTGTCTATGTTTGCATCCTCTTATATCATACCATCCTCGCCAATAGGCAATGTAATATTAAGGATTGTGTCAATGGTTTGATCCACTTTCTCTAAGGTTTTATCATAACTATGAAAGATAGTAAAAGGATGACTAACATGTTTTGTAATGACCTCATTGTTGTACTTATGCAATCCATTTTAACCATATCAAAGCCACATCTCTTGAAAGAAAACATGTTATCATGGAAAAATAAAGAAACTGCAATGCAATTTTCATATTTGAAACAAGGTAATTTATTGATTACACTATGCAATAATCTAAAAGATGATATATTGTAAATGCAATTTTGAAATTGAGTAATGCATGAAATGGACCAATTTAAGCTAGATTTAGTGAAATGCATGTAACAAAAACTCAACCAACTGAAATAGATAGTTAATGGCAGCAAATAGAAGTGTAGAAGCAAGGTTTTCAGTGTTGTAAAAGTCAGTTTCAAATGTTCATTAGAATTGATTCGCCCAAGGTGGCAAATGAGTCCCAATAGGGATTTTTTTCAAAATTTTCAAAAAAAATCAATTGATTTGTATGTTTTTTGTGTTGTATGATTTGTAACCTAAGTGCAAATGTAGATTTTGTTTGATTTTCAATTATATAAGATGCAAAAATGCAAGCTATATGCACTTTCACTAATGCAAAATTTAGAAACCCTAGATGCCTGTTGGAAAACATGCCTCAATCTTACTAGCATGTAAACTCTTGAAAGAGAAAATTCGATGAGACCCTTTGAATGTCTTACTAACTAGCAGTTGTATTCTAATCATTTGAAATGCTCAAGTCGCAAGACGTTGCTTCTATCTTGCTGACGGGAGTCATCGGCAAGACATGTTGATCGCTATGAAGATTCCCAACTCTTTCCACCTAGGGAGACCTCTTGTTAACAAGTTGGTGTCTAATGGTTATCGGGGAGACTCATGGTGACAGAAGTCATCGGCGAGAGTTTTGAACTTTCAGAATAACTCATCCCGACAGTGTATGTCTCGCTGACGGTTATTCACAAGGATGTCTTCAGGGAGACTCTTGGCTAGTGGATTTGCATTCAGTAAGAACTCTTGTCGATGGATGTGGTTTCGCCGACAAGCTAGTGTTTTCGCAATGATCTCATGTTGATAGTTGTGGTCTCGCCAATGGGTTTATAATGTCAGTGTGAAGTCTTAGTGATAAGGTTTCTCTCGCCGACAGGCAGGTGCTTTCAATGAGAACTCTTGTTGATAGCACTTGTCTCGCCAATGGATCTACACAAGATGGATTTTCATTCAGTATGACCTCTCGCCGATAGCGATAGTCTAGCCAATGCTTCTGCAATGGATATCGATATGATGTCTTAGCGATAGAGTGAGTCTGGGTGACAGGTTTGGACTCGATATGAATCTTGTCGATGGTGATGACTCTGGGCGATAACGAAATTCAAGCATTGTGGCATCGGGGAGACACGGTCTAGTGTCTCACCGACATGTGACATAGTTTAATTGCCTTGACCGAATGCCTATCCTTGTTTTCAACCAATCAGAGAAGCAAAATGGGAACCACTAGCAGTTGAACTATTGCGGTCGTTCCTATGAGGAAGATCAATAGACCATGAACGACATGGATAGACTCTGTAATTGAAGATGATGAACAGTTGGATGAATAGTTTGATGTGTGATCAGTGTGTATGAATTCAATTTAGAGAGTATTGTAACTGGGATGTTTTGTACAAGATTGATCAGGAAATTATGTTGTTGTAATTTGACATTAGAGAGTGAAATTTGTACTATGTATGTAATTTGTTTACTGTAATACAAAGGGGTTTTTTCTTGGTGTGGTGGGTTTTTCTCCCGTAAGGGTTTTCCCTCGTAAATCTGGTGTTCATCTGTGTATGTTAATTTCTCTATTTCTGTTATTTCTTTCATGAGTATCTTAATTGAACTGTAATTGTAAAATTTAAAATCACCTTTGCATTCTTCCCTGAAGTTTTGACGTTAGGAGATTTTGTTCCGCACCTAAGCTTTCCTTACAAGTGGTATCAGAGTCCAGCCAGTTGTGTTATCCTTGTGGGGACGTTGGGTTTTTTGTGTCAATTTTGTTCAGTGGGAGTCTTGTAGAAGTGTAGTAATTTGAATTATAGATTAAGATGGAAAGCACGTTATGAAAGATTGAAATTGAGAAATTCAATGGCAGTAATTTTGAGTTGTGGAAACTCAAAATAGAAGATCTATTGGTTGATTGTCATTTGTGGCTTGTTGTGTCTGAAATAAAGCCTATAGGTATGAAGCAAGAAGATTGGGACCTTGCAGATAGAAAATCAAAGGGGTTGATAAAACTTTGTTTAGTAGAGTCTATTCTTCTCAATGTTCATGAAGAAAAGACTGCATCTTCCTTGTGGAAAAGACCGGTAGCTATTTATCAAGGCAAGTCATTAGTGAATAAATTGTTCTTGAGGAAGTACATTTTGAAAATGCAGGAAGGAGGATCTGTTGTTGATCATTTGAACGCTTTCAACATGATGATTGCTCAGTTAGCATCTGTGGGTGTGAAGATTGATGAAGAAGACCATTGTATGTTGTTGTTATGTTCTTTGCCAGATTCTTGGGATCACTTCGTGATGGCTATTGGGAGTACGACATCCACTTTTAATATGGAAGATGTTGCTTCTTTGTTATCAGGAGAGATGAGAAGAAAATCTTCTGAGATGGCAAAGGAGGCTCTTGCTGTTAGAGGCAGATCGAAAGAAAAAGGCAAGAAGTCCAAATCAAAATCAAAATCAGAGGGGAGATCAAAGTCTCCTGGCAAGAAGTCCAAGGTGAAGTGTTGGAATTGTGGGCAACCTGGTCATGTCCGAAAGGATTGTAAAAAGGAGAAAAATAAGAAGAAGAATTCTTCCGGCAATGATTCTTCTTAGAGTGATGCAGACGCCTTCATTGCAGTCTTGGCTACACATGCATTAGATGATGTTTGGTTGATTGATTATGGAGCATCTTTCCACATGAAATTTCATAAAGACTGGTTCACTAAGTATGAAAAATACTATGGTGGAAAGGTGTATTTGGCAAGTGATTCATCTCTGAAAATAGTCGATCGTGGAAGAGTCAGAATTCAATTCTTTGATGGAAGAGTGAAGGGAATCAATGATGTAATGCATATACCAGGTCTAGCTCGAAATTTACTTTCTGTTAGTAATTTGAATGATATTGGAGTGCAAGTCACGTTCTCTGGAAATGGTTGCAAGATGACTAGAGGCTCAATTGTGTTAGCTAGGGGTGCTCGTATTGGTACCTTGTATAAGCTGGATACAAATGTTGTGCAATGCAATAGTGTCTCTGTAAAATCACAGAAGGCTACTCATGGAGAAAAGGAGAAAGTTCTTGATAGCGAAACTCTATGGAAGTTAAACTTTCAGCAGAAAAGACTATGCTCTGGCATCATAGGCTTGGCCACATTGGAAAAAAAGGTTTAAAAAACTTAAAAAATAAAAATTTGGTTCCAAGGTTTGATGATTGTAACCTCAAATTCGAATTTTGTGAACATTGTATATATGGTAAACAACATTGTGTTTCATTTTACTCTAATCCTCACAAATCTTCTGGTTTACTTGATTACATTCATTCTGATGTTTTTGGTCCAGTAAATGTTCCATCTCTGTCTAAATCAAGATATTATGTATCATTCATTGATGATTATTCAAAAAAAAAAATTGTTTATTTTTTAAAAAGTAAATTAGAAATATTCAGTCATTTTAAGGAATTTAAAAACCTTGTAAAAAATCAAATAATGGCGGTAAGTTTTGTTCTGATGATTTCGAGAGGTATTGTAAAGATCATGGGATTAAAAGACATAAAACTACACCCTACACTCTGCAGCAAAATGGAGTTGCAGAAAGGTTCAACAGGACAGTGATGGAAAGAGCACGAAGTATGCTAACCAGTGTTGGCTTGGAGAAGAAGTTTGGGCTGAGGCAGTTGCAACAGCATGTTACTTGATAAACTGTTCTCTTAATTCCACTCTTGTTGAGAAAACACCTTTGAAAGCATGGTTTGGAAAGAAGCCCTCTCTGAAACACATTCTAGTCTTTGGTTGTGAGGCATATGCATGTGTGGAATGAAAAAATATATAAATTGGAAAACAAGGCTATCAAATGTATTTTTATTGGTTATAGTGCTGGCATAAAAGAATACAAGCTTTGGAATCCTGATACGGAGAAGGTTCTATACAGCAGAAGTGTTATTTTTCGTGAGTTAAAACCTTCTACTTTGGATCTGCAGTCAGAGACAAAATCAGAAAACAAAAAGGATGTAGTTGAAATTCCTCCGACACCAAATAAAGAGGAATTGAAAATTCAAAATGTACCTGAAACTGAGGAGAGCTCGAGTAGTTTTGAAAGTTCTGAAAAAAAACAACCTTAGCCTCAGCTAGTGAGGAGGTCAACACATGAAAGAAAGCAACCTGATAGGTATGGGTTTTTTTTTATGGATTCTACTTGTGCCTATGCTTTATTTTCTAGCACTGATGAACCTAAGACTATGAAAGAGGCATTTAGAATGTCTAATTCAAACTCTTGGTTGGAAGCCATGAATGAAGAAATAGCATCATTAGAAAAGAATGATACTTGGAGTTTGGTACCCTTTCCTAAAGGCAAAAAAGTAGTTGGCTGCAAATGGGTATTCAAAAAAAAAAAGGTCTGGATGGCAATGTGGAAAAGTATAAAACGAGGTTGGTTGTGAAGGGTTATTCTTGTTAGGGTTAGAGATGGCAGATATCTAACAATTAAATATAAATTTAATTAATAAACAGATAAATTAAAACACAGATAATTTAACGTGGTTCACCCAATCTAGGCTATATCCACCAAACCGCAGCCATCCAATACTTTTATTATCCAGTGTAAAACATATTACAATCTTGCAAATAATCGTGTTTTTCATCCTATAGTAATACCCATCCGAACCCATTTTTAACAAGCTTAGAAGCTTCCAGATTTTAGGGTTCTACAAAATTGGATTTTTCCTTTTTCATTGATTTTTCCCTTTTTCGGTGATCACATGAAAAAGTAGGAAAAAAAATTCTCGGGGGCTACCGCCCTTAAACCCCCAGCCAGGGCCCAGCCCGGCCCTAGACCCTGCCAAGGATAGGGGCTGGGGTGTACAATATACCATTGGCTATACAGTATAGCATAATCAGTCGCCACATACCAACAATCTCCCACTTGGAGACTGATCTTGGACGACACTGTTGCAATTACAACTCCCACTGGAAATAAGTACCTTGGACCCTGCTGCTTTGTTATACTTGAATTCAACCTTGAAGGCCAACTGAAGCTGAAGAGGAGCTCAGCTTCTCCCTTGTCACCGCCTTCGTAAACATATCCGCTAGATTGACATCTATATGTATCTTGTCCAGCTTGACCTGTCCATCCTCCAACACTGACCGAATGAAATGATATCTCAACTGTATGTGTTTTGTTTTAGAATGCAAAGCAGAATTCTTTGAAAGATGTATAGCACTCTGATTGTCTGTAAACAAGTAATTTTCAGCCTGTTGCTTTCCCAACTCCTCCATGAAAAGTTGCAGCCATATCATCTCCTTTGTCGCCTATGTTGCAGCAACATACTATGCCTCTGTGGTGGATAAAACAACCACCTTCTACAATTAAGAAATCCAACTCACTGTTGTCCCACCAACTGTAAATACATAATCTGTGGTACTCCGCCTGGTATCTATATCCCCTGCCAAATCTGAGTCAACATAACCTTTTAAATCAGTATTAGAGCCCCCAAAATATAGACAATTATTGGATGTACCTCTCAAATACCTGAGAATCCATTTTACTGTATTCCAATGCTCAACTCCGGAATGACTCAAATACCTGCTAACAACTCCTACAGCATGTGCAATATTTGGTCTCATGCATACCATGGCATACATTAAACTACCTACAGCTGAAGTATATGGTACCTTGGACATTTTTTCTTCCTCCTCTTGTGTCTTTGGACATATATCCTTAGTCAATTTAACATGACTAGGCAAAAGTGTGCTAACAACTTTTGCATTCTCCATATGAAATCTCTGCAATACCTTTTCAACATAATTAGCCTGAGATAAAAACAATTTCTTGTTTTTCCTATCTCTACAAATTTTCATACCAAAGATTTATTTTGCTGCCCCCAAATCCTTCATAGCAAAAGAATTTGCTAACTGTTGTTTTAACTCACTTATGTGATCCATGTTAGACCCAGCTACAAGCATGTCATCAACATATAAACACAAAATAATATAATTGTCATTATCCAACCTCTTAAAATAAACACAATGGTCAAAATTACACCTGCTGTAACCTTGCTCAGCTATAAAACTATCAAATTTCAAGTACTATTGCCGAGGTGCTTGCTTCAAACCATATAAATTTTTATTCAATCTGCACACTAGTTTCTCCTTACCTTTGACCTTAAATCCTTGTGGCTGTTCCATATATATTTCCTCTTCCAAATCACCATGGAGAAAAGTTGTTTTAACATCAAGCTGTTCTAAATGCAAATCTTCAACAGCCACAATACTTAAAACAATACGAATAGAAGTCATTTTAACAACAAAAGAAAAAATCTCATCAAAATCAATACCCTTTTTCTATGCAAATCCTTTTACAACTAATCTGGCTTTAAATCTTTTCTTACCTCCATCTTCCTCTTTCAGCCTTTAAACCCATTTGTTTGGTAAAGTCTTTTTACCTGCAGGCAACTTGCATAATTCCCTAGTCTGGTTTTTCAGCAAGGAGTTCATTTCTTCCATTTCATGCTCCCACTGAACCTTAGTATCCACCTGCATAGCTTCATCATAATATTTTGGTTCACCAGCATCAGTTAACAAAATAGTATACAAAAATCTATTGCTGCAACATGAGAAGAATGGGCTATACTGTACAGTATGATCAGTCGCCACATACCAACAATCTCCCACTTGGAGACTGATCAGGCTCCATACCAACACAATTCTCAAATAGAGGAATTGATTATGGAGAATTTTTTTTTCTTATAGCTAAGCTGACATCTATCAGATTTATTTTGTCACTTGTAGCAGCGTATGACTTAGAGGTTGAATAGATGGATGTGAAGGTAGCATTTCTTCATGGTGATCTTGAAGAAGAGATTTATGTCTCAGCCTGAGCACTTTGTGGAAAAAGGTAAAGAAAAACTGATTTGCAAGTTGAAAAAATCTTTGTATGAATTAAAACAGTCTCCTAGGATGTGGTACCAAAAATTTGACACTTTTGTTTTGTCATTGGGATTTGTAAGATCAAAATCTGATCATTATGTGTACTACAAAGCTGAAAATGATCGTGTTCTTATTATTGCTCTCTATGCTGATGATATGTTGTTCATAGACAATAGTAAGTTAATGATTTATGATCTAAAGTCTCAGTTGTCTACAAAGTTTGAAATGAAAAATCTTGGTGCAGCCAGGTATATTCTAGGAATGGAAATAACCAGGGATAGGAAAAGTAAAAAATTTTGGCTCAGTCAGAGTAAGTATATATTAATACTATTTTGGAGAGATATTGTATGAATGATTGCAAACAGCTAGTTGTTCCAGTTTTGCAGTGAATGAAGCTATCTATTGAAAACTGTCCAAAATCTCCTACTAAAATAGAGGACATGACCAGAGTGTCTTATGCTAGTGCAGTTGGCAATTTAATGTATGCAATGGTTTGTACAAGGCCAGACATTTCCCAAGCAATGGGAGTACTTAGTCGTTATATGGAAAATCCTGGAATGACACATTGGGATGCTGTGAAAAGTGTTAAAATATCTAAATAGCACTTCAGAATATGCTTTGTGTTACTATGGCAATTTGGTTGAATCACAGAGGACTCTCAGCATTCAAGGCTATGTGGATTCTGATTGGGCAAAGGACATTGACAGCAGAAGATCCACCAATAGATATATTTTCATGTTGAATGGTGGTGCAATTAGTTGGATGAGTAAGCAGCAAGTTGTCGTTTTGTCCACTACAAAAGCATAATACATGGCAGCAACACACTTGTAAAGAAGCAATTTGGTTAAAACGTTTGTGTTCTAACATTGGTTTTCATGCAGTACAAATAACAATTTATTGTGACAGTCAGAGTGCTATTTGTTTGGCGAAAAATCCTACTTTCCATACCAGGATGAAACATATTGATATGCAATATCATTTTGTACGAGACATGGTGGAGGATGGAAAGGTCTCATTAGAAAAAGTGGATACTTTGGAAAATGTTGCAGATGCATTGACGAAATCAGTAAACACAAACAACTTCAGGTGTTGTGTCAGTTCGATGGGCCTTAGTGCCCATAAATTTCAGTAGATTTGTTGTGCTCTAGACGTGTCAATAAGATTTTCGTCAAATGGGAGATTGTTGGAAAACATGCCTCAATCTTACTGGCATGTAAACTCCTAAAAGAGTAAATTCGGTGAGACCCTCTGAATGTCTTACCAACTAACAACTGTATTCTAATCATTTGAAATGCTCAGGTCGCCGAGACGTTTATGTCTTGCCGACAGGTTGGTGCTAATAGTTATCAGGGAGAGTTTTGAACTTTCATAATAACTCATCCCGACAATGTATGTCTCGTCGACGATTATTCACAAGAATGTCTTTGAGAAGACTCTTGGCTAGCAGATTTGCATTCGGTAAGAACTCTTGCCGATGGATGTGGTTTCGCCGACAGGCTGGTGTTTTCGCTATGATCTCCTGTCGATAGTTGTGGTCTCGACAATGGCTTTATAACATCGGTGTGAAGTCTTAGCGATAAGATTTCTCTCGCCGACAAGCAGGTGCTTTCGGTGAGAACTCTTGCCGATAGCACTTGTCTCACCGATAGATTTGCACGAGATGGATTTGCATTCGATATGACCTCTCGCCAATAGCAATAGTCTGGCTGATGCTTCTACAGTGGATATCGATGTCTTAGCGATAGAGTGAGTTTGGGCGACAGGTTTGGACTCAATATGACTTGTGTCTTAGCGATAGAGTGAGTTTGGGTGACAGGTTTGGACTCGATATGACTTGCCAATGGTGATAACTTTGGGCGATAACGAAAGTCAGGCATTGTGGCATTGGGGAGACATAGTCTAGTGTCTCACCGACATGTGACACAATTTAAATGCTTTGACCGAATGTCTATCCTATGTGGTTTGTTTTTAACCAATCAGAGAAGCAGAATGGGAACCACTAGCAGTGGGACTGTTGTGGTTGTCTCTGTGAGGAAGATCAACAAACCATGAACAACATGGATATACTCTGTAATCAAAGATGATGAACAGTTGGATGAATAGTTCGATGTGTGATCAGTGTGTATGAATTCAATTCAGAGAGTATTGTAACTGGGATGTTCTGTACAAGATTGATCAGGAAATTATGTTGTTGTAATTTAACATCAGAGAGTGAAGCCTGTACTCTGTATGTAATTTGTTTACTATAATACAAAGGGGTTTTTTCTTGGTGTGGTGGGTTTTTCTCCCGTAAGGGTTTTTCCACGTAAATCTGGTGTTCATCTGTGTATGTTAATTTCTCTATTTCTATTATTTCTTTCATGAGTATCTTAATTGAACTGTAATTCTAAAATTTAAAATCACCTTTGCATTCTTCCCTGAGGTTTTGACGTTAGGAGAGTTTGTTCCACACCTAAGCTTTCCTTACAATGCCAACTAACCAATGCAAATCCTAATGCAATGTTAATGCAAGCTAGATCTAGGATGATGATGGACTCCAAATCAGAATAATGGTGTTCTAAATATAGGTTCACCAAAATGATTGGTTCAAAAATGGATACACTATGGTTTAGGACATAGAGCACCACTTTTTTCCAACTAACATTCAAGGATGCCCTAGAGATTTCACCCCAAGAGTGGAATAGAGGCAAGAGATCTGCTAGAAGGGTATCCTAGGATATGATATCAAATTACAAGAGGGGTTCACCAAGTTCGGACTTGAAAAAAATAATGAAATGCAAAACCCTAATATAATGCACACTTCAATTAAATGACCTAGAAATGCATAAAAAATAGAATAACAAATTGTAAGATGAAATTTGTGCACCTAGAAACTTGAAGATGACTAGAAAGAGCTCTGAAATGCTAGAAATTCTGACTTTTTCACCTAGTGGGACTTGGTCACCATTCTGGGTGAATCAATCCCAGATCTAGATTTCAGTAAAAGAATAGGTTTCAAGCAAAAAGGTATCTAAATCTACAAAAATCTCTGAAACACACCTATAATATGACTCATTCGCCACTTGTGGCGAATCAATCTCGTTCTGCTTTTTTGGGAATTCAAAGTTTGAATATGTTCTTTTCAATTTGCTCAATCTACTTCTCTAGGTTTCTGGATCTAAAACTCTAATTTCAGGGTTAACTTTTTAGTGAAGATTACAACCTTGCAAATAAGGAGACAATTCCAATAACTTTCTCCAAACTTGTAACCTAGTCTTCAATAATCTTTCAAGTCCTCAAAGCACCTAGATCTACAATTACACAAAGAAAAAGAGTGAAAGTGTTTATTGTTAGGAAATAGGGGTTGTTAGGAAATAGGGGTTCTGTCTTGGTCAAACCTCTTGTAAGAAATTAAACCAAATGATGAGATAATGAAATGAAGGCATGAAACATGAAACAAAGAACATGAATCATGGACAATAATACCTTGAATGATGTCTTGTAAATTTGCAACTCAACATGAAATAGCCATGAAGGATGTAGATCTTAATCTTGACAATAGGTGTAAAACAATGTTTGATCTTGAATATTCAATGCTACATCACAACACTAGCTCAATAACATGTTTGATGTTTGATATACTTGACATGATGATGGATATTGAATTTTTGCAACAATTGATGAAGAATTCTTCTCTTGAATGCCTTAGAAATGACCTTGAAGGATCTTTAGATGATCTTGTGAAGTCTTGGAATGCTTAAATATTGCTTGTTTTACTTGATATCATGATTGCTCGATGAAATAATGATTTGAAAGCTTGTTTATATAGGCAATGCACTCAAATGACTGTTTATTTGATCCCAAACGTTGACATAGAAGAAATTTAAATTTAAATTTAAAACCTAATTTTTCTCGCTCAAAATTTGAAAATAAGCCAAATGGGACTCATTCACCAACCTGGGCGAATGGGCCCCACATGGATGAGACTCATTCGCCCAAAGTGGTGAATGGGTCCCACAAAGCCTATTTTGAGTGCTAAAGTGTCGAGGAATGTGTAAATTAAGCTTATATGTTGATATTGTCTAGTTTTTTTATCGAAATATGCCTTGGGATGCATAATATAAGGTCTTAGTGGCCTATTAATGATGATATAAAGGTCATAAATGCAAGAGGGCCCAAAATCCAATGTGAAAAAAAAATACTTTACAACATTAAATTAAGGCAAAAATAGGTCTATTTAGCTTAGAGGGGCCATAAATCTCATTTGAATGTGTAAAACACATTACAACACTAAGTCAAGTCCACCTTAGTTTACAAGCCACATAAATTTAATGTGAAAGTGTAAATAAATACACTTTACAACATTAAATTGAGGCAGAGTTAAATTAATTTAGCTTTAAAAAGGCCCAAGACCTAATGTGTATGTGTAAAACACCTTACAACACTAGATCAAGGCAACATTAAGTCCAATTTATCATTAATTTTCCTAAACTAAGTGTGAAAATGTACACGATGACATTTTTCGATAGTACACCTAGGGCTATGGGATGAAGTCTAGAAGGGTTTGGTGCATGGCTTGGTGGGCCATGTTGTTGTCGTGACCTCTCCACATTTGATTTGACAATGTGGCACTCATTCAGATTGAGGTGTTATGTTACATTCTGACTCATCATTGTAATAATGACCATTGTACTTTCCCTGGGATCCCTAATGAGACTCTTGAGATAATAGATCCTCCCCCCCCTGGAAATGTCATGGTTTTTATTTATGATGTGATTTTTATGGCTTGTGAAAGGTTAACTCCACTCCTTTTCATTATTTGTGTGGTTAGCTCTTTGAAACACGTTAGATGTTTATTTTGGATGATGTCTAGTAGTAATTATTATTACTACAACACAGATCTCTATCCTTTAATCTCTTTTGGGTGGTCTTTTCACATATGCTCAACTCTTTAGTTTTGCTCTAAGATTTGGACAAGGTTAGCTAAGCTTTATAAACTTTTGTTGGCCTATTGTTCTATAATGGGTGGTGATAATGTTTGTATCGAACCCAACCCTTGTGATGAATTCTCGACAGATGCCACTATTTGGCATATCTGTTATGAAGGAATCTCCCTTTTTTGGAGTGCTTAAAAAGGCACAATGCAAGTCTGTCTGTCCAATGTGCTTGCTCTTGGGATGACTTGAAGGTGAAAGTTTGTGAAATTTTGTTTGATATTTTGATGAAGAGGTCATCGTGTAGGCTACTAGAATAAATACCAAAGGAAAGAAATGAAAGAAACATAGCAAAATGGTTGATAACAAAAGCTTCTCTCTTCTTCAAAGATGGTGAAAAGCCCATTAAGATGCACGAGTTTGATAGAGAAAAATTAATATAGCCATGGGACAAGGTATGCTTGATGATCATGAAGTTTTTGATGTTATGACAGTTTAAATGTTGGTATTTTTATCATTTCCCCTTTCTCAATCACTTTTGCAATAACTCCTTGTTAAGATTTTTTTACCCACTAACCTCCTTGGAAAATTCGACTAAGGAAGCTCTGGATTTGAAATTGAAATGTCCAAAAAAAACCCCCATCCCCCTCCACCAAGGGCTCATTCTGCGCCTATACCATTTCCACCTCGCCTTGTGCCCTTTGAAATAAATTAAGGTTGTAATTATTGATGAACTCACACTTTCTATCTCTCACCACGCCACCCCATCCACCCCCTTCCCCCCCCCCCCAATGGCAACCATCTTGGCTACCCCGGGGACTAAAGGTAAAAAGAAACTCCTCCAACATCCAGATTCTACCCAAGCCTCTCCCCTATTGTGGTTTTGTGTAAACCCCCTCCCCAAATGACACTCTTACCACTAATCCTCTTAGCCCCCTTGGAGGTAAACCCAACCCCAAGACTTCCAATTCTAGACAAAAACAAGCAGTTCAAGGTTTCTACGACCTCCAAAACAACTCCCCCACTTAGTGTTTAGGCAAATGAGGTCAAACGAGGAAACAAAATAAATCTTCGACTACTGATTGAGGAGGTTAACTAGGGAGTGCAAATGTAAAAGAATCCAAGGAGAGGAGGAGGTGAAGGATAACAGTGGTTCTCAACTCAAAAGGTCTAACACGCTTGCGAGTTGACCTATGCCTTGCAACAATGGAGCGATGGCTGATGATTTAGACCAGAGGGAGAGTTTAAATAATGAAGAGGATGAAACTGATGATAAAATCCCTAAATACACCAACAACAACCGCTCCAAGAACACTAACAACATTGACACCACCCTGATGAACCTACCTGACAAAGCCCATACTTGTTCTCAATGTGCTTCTACAACTGTGGAGTTTTCTGAACTCAAGGTGAAAGCTTTGAAAGTAATAAAAGAAAAAGATGGTGAGTATCTCTAAGTCTAGTTTCAAAGTGATGCATAGATCACCCACCACACTCATAAAGCTACAGGAGTCGAAGAAAGTAAGCAACAAGGCTGGTAATCACAAGAAACTCAACAAATTCCTTATTAAAGACTAGGGCCAACTCTTTGGCTAACCCTGGTGTTATTTTTACTTATTTTTGTTGGCATCAATGCCTCTCTCCTTTGATTTTTAATACTCTTTTGTTTTGGACTTGTAGCCATGCAAATAATCCTAATCAACATTATGCATCTTAATTTGATCAATTAACATCACTTTTTCTATTAATCAAATAAAGCAATTTATTGGATTAATTCACTAATGTTCATCATGGTTAATTAAGTCCCCTAAAGTCCTCTCCTCTCATTTGATTTAATAAATCAAATGTCAACATCTCCTAATTATTTCAAATTAATTAATTATGAATTAATTAACTCTTAAATCCCCATTACCCATCCTCTAACTTTTGACTCAACCTTGGTCAAACTCAATCCCTGATTAACCAACCAACTTGCACATAAAAATAATTCTTTTAATTATCTAATTACCCTATTTTCTTTCACAAAAAACATATGCTTTGGGAATATTCCTCCATTAACTCCATTTATTTGACTTTCTTACCCAAACATTAACTCCTTACACTCTCAACCATATGCATTAATTTCTCATACATCTTCACCCGCCTCCTCTTACACTCTCAACCATATGCATTAATCTCTCTTGCATCCTCACCCACATCCTCTTACACTCTCAACCATATGCATTTATTCCTTTTACATCCTTTTTACTCGCACATTTCACAAAATGTGTTCCACCTTCATCCATTAACCTTGTGACATGTAGTGCTCTCCATTTCGGTCGCCGTGATGTTAAGTAAGTTGACCATTGGGTGGTTATGTCATTTTCGTGTGTTCGAGTAGTGTGATAAGTTGATTTTAAGGTGTCTTGATTTTGTGATTTTGTAATATTGTATAGTTTTGATTATTTTAATTAATTAAATTAAAAGGGTTAAAAGGGAACTTAATTTAATTGGAAAGTGAAATTATAACTGAATGAACTACATTAATAAATGATACGGTAACTATTTTGGATGGTCAATTATTAAATTAAAATAATAACTAAAAGAAGTATGAGTAATTAAACAATGTGATAAAATAAGATTTTTATTAATTTCTTTGTGAAATAAATAATTAAATAAATGTTTTAATATAATTAGAGGTTATGAAAGAATAAAATTACATTGTTAATAGAAATAAATAAAAAAAGAATATTACAAGGTAATTATCATTTAACGTTTAAATTCGATTAATAAATTTAAAGTGAGAAAATATTAGAAATGATTAAATATTAAAATTGTATTTGAGTTTAAATAAATTAAGGTGAAAATATTTATGTGTAACTAAAAGAAAGATTAAATTATTAAATAATTATTGAATATTTAATAGATGACCTATTTGGTTCATATATTAAAGAGTAAATTATAAAATAATAATGAAGGGTCGTGGCTGTCATTCATTCATAACTACTGGAAGTTGAACGGTTTCCCGAGAGGAGTAGATTCCTCCTTCATAATAAGGGTTTTCAGTTACTCATTTGGGGGGGGGATGGACATTAGCATATCTCTGGAAAGTTTGATTATCGTTGAGAAGGCGGTTATCTGCAATTCCTTCTTGCACTGTGAGGGCTCGGGTCATCTGTGTTGGAGCATCGCTTCTATCGTAGTCATCCCCACCAGCGACACCATAAGATAAGTGTGATATTTTCTATGATTATATGTTATGCCTTAAAAACAAAAGTTTTGAATGGTTGTTGTGTCTGGTTATGCATTGAAAAAGAATTGCCATATGGTAGCAAAAAGTTTTATGAAGAGAGAAAAAGAATTTTCTGATTGCTTTGTCATTTCTTTTATAAATTCATGGTTAATATTTGATTGCTTTGTCATTTCTTTTATAAATTTATGGTTAATAGATTTGCGTTAAACCTAAATTTTGATGTATGGAATTAAATTTACCCAACTATCTTTGTGATCAGTAATTTTGGTTGTGCTATGGTCCATTTCATATTGGTACTCTTCTGGGATATTTATTTCCTCGTTTGAATAGCTTTTGAATTCTGGAGTTTCCACTTAATGGAACTGCCTTCTTTGGATATTGATGTAGTATGAAACCTGAAGGTGAGTCATTAAAAAAATATACATATATATATTTCTGTTTTGGCCAACTTCAATCTTGAGCTTGCCTCTGGAAAACTCGCCAGCAAACAGAATTAGAGTTAAAAAAAACAGTTGTACATTAATTCTCTTTCTCGTAAGTCACGTATTTGCACCTCACCTTTCTCCTTCCCTTCCGTTTAGTGAATAACATGTGAAATCTGTTAATAATGCAAGTGAATGGCGATAGTTCCAAATTCCAATATTCACTTTCTGATATACTTGGCAACCTGTCACAGCCGCAACGCTTGAACATGGTAGGGTGTATAGATTTAAATAAACTCTCAGATGTTATTATCAAAACCCCAAGTGTTATCCGTAAGTCTATGGCTTCGCACATTTTTGCAACCGTAACCATCTCAAACTTGGAGGAAGCTTGGTTCGTGTGTCTTCTCTGATTCCGTCAATGAGCAGATTGTTCAAGTGAAGAAATTGAGGACCAATGAGCAGATTATTTAATTCTCTTGGTCTGCACAATGTTTCAAGCCCTTGCCAGTTACCCCGTCCAGTCGAAGCTGAGAGAAATTGATGTTATTGGATACAATGCTTAGATGAGCTCCTTCACAAAGTCTGGTAATTTAAATTTATAAAATATGGCTTTATACCTGCCAATTGCTCTTTGCTTGAAAGTTTTTAAAGCCGTTTCAGTAATCCATGAAATCTGTATTTATCAGTTTCTTTTGAAGCCGTTTTACTAAATCTGTTTAGTGCATATCCTGCAACCATAATATTTTGTGAGATCACATTTCTTAGAGGCGTTCTGTTTCCTCATTCTGCTTACATGTCTCCCAGTGTATTTGCTGCGTTTATCAACTATAACCTCTAGCAAGTTTTTTGCCCCTCCAATCTCCTCCTCACTAGTAAAAATCTTTCACTCCTCCAATTTGGCGTAACTACAGTCTGGAAATAAGGTTTTGGATGGTGTTTTTAGGGTATGTTTACTAAAATGAAAATTACAGCCAAGATTACTTTATTTTATTTATTTATTTATTTTTAAAGTCATTTTTATTTAAATTATTAACCATCTCTCATAAAAAGGAAATTGATCGTAATTAGCAATTGGTTTATGATTTTATTGTTTTGGGTACTTTCATTGTTTGGTTTATTTCGCATTTAAAAAAAAAAAATTAGCAATAATCATATCTAAATAGTTATTGTAAATAAATTGGTATCAAGTAGAATATCTTTTATGAAACTATGTTGGTACCGATGGTTTAAACTTAATTTCTCCTATGGTCGCTGCCCTATTACAATTTATATCTATTTCTATTAAAATTATAATTATTGTTACCAATCCAACACTCTAACCTTGCTCCTCCTATCTGTGGAAACATATGTTCGTTAGAATATTTTTATTCATTGTATCTAATTTAGAACGGAAAAGTAGGTTAAAGATTTTAACTTGAGATTTTATTTAAATAAAAAAAAAATTTAAAATATGGAGTGTATATTGACCTTTTCTTAGATGTTCTTTTATTTGGTAATTTAATTTTTATAGTACTAATTTCGTGATATCTTTTAATTCGTTTATATTTCTGTTAGTTTTAGAATTAGATAAATGTTATCTCAATATCTTTCTCCTCACATGCTTTTATGTTTGGTTAATGGATAACTTGGCAAATGGGTAATGGAATCTTTCATATTATTTTTAAGACCTAGGAATCGTTATGTGAGATGAACATTTTTGTATAAACATTCATTCATGTAATTGTGTGACGTGAACATTAGTGTGATTGTTTTATATTTATAAGGTTATGAAGTAGATAGGGATATGTTGAAAATAAGAAAATTGCTTGGTTAAGATAGTTTTATTTTGATAATTAGGAGAGTAGATGGTTGTAGAGTTGACTGTGTATTTGTGGATGGATGTAGGGATTATGTTAATTAGATGATTTTCTAAATGATGACTATCCCCTTATTCTCTATATGGATGCTTACTTGTTTCATGATTGATTTGATGGTTTGAGCCAGTTGATTTGTATCAAGATGATTATGTATTTTTATTTTATTTTATTTGAGTTTTGTTTATGGATGGAGCTCTTTTGTGTCATAAAGTCGTGATTAGATTTTTGGTCCTCGCGGAGGGATAGAAAGTGTTCGTGTGACTATTATTATTCATTAAGTGTATCCCCGTATTTGAGGATTGTTATGATGAATTTGTTTCAATATATCTCTTGAGTTGTTTAGTCTCCTTAGGTGATCTTGATCATTGAGTTCATATTTGATTTTGTGGTGGAGTATTTTGGATACAAATGTGATGCTTGGTTGTGATAAGTTTATGCTTCTTGTTGTATGCAATTTTCCCACTTTTATTATATTGTTGAAACATTTAATTATATTGTTGTCATGTTGGTTGAATTTTATCAAAGATCATTTGTTTACCATCTGTACGGGTATCTTGTGAGGAGGAAATTGAGGTCTCCCTTGAATGCCTAGTTGCATGCTTTTACCTCTGTTGTTGAAGGATTGATTTGGATGTTTCCGTATTGGTGTGAATACCCTTGGAGATTAATTTTGATTCAAGGAATCTTTTGTCATTTAAGTTGTGTTGCAATGTAATTGGGAACTCGTGTTTTGTTTATGAGTTGTGGATAGTTGATCTTTTTTGAATTTTTGATTTATTTCGTATCGAAGTTAAGTATGTAAGGAGTTGTTGATCTTATTTCGGATTATTCACTCATTATATTTGATTTGGAAATAGTTCCTTGAGGTCTTGCAATTTATTGTTGTTAGTTCTTTGATGGGGAAACCCTAGTGTGACTTTTTTGAGAATCTTCCAGAGGCTTGTTTTCATTATTGGTCAATGTTCTCTCTCTATGTGCTTTGATGTGGCAAATGCCTTGGTATTTGGATTTTGAAAAGGGTTGTACGAGAATTGTAAGATTTTGATTGTGTTTATAGCGAGATGGGTAATGCCTCGCATGTTTCTCTTTTGTGATCTAATGTTCTTGTTATGTTGTACAACCCTTGGATTTTGGTCTTTTGTGTTTTGAGTGTCTAGAGAGAGAGAGTGGCTCTAAGTGGGTGGTCGGCACACAAAGGGGCGCCAGGATAGCCCTCGTTAGAGTGAAATTAATAAGTGATAATTTAAATAATTAACTAAGGGGTGGGTAGAATCACATTAAAAAGATAATTGATGCCTCATCCGTCGTTTAGCGCTATCACAGGCTAAAGGGGATTGAGAAGGCCGTGATTGGCATGTTCGTTGCCTTGTCTTCGCGAAAGGTAACGGATCCGCATGAGCAACCCTATGGGGCGGCGCCTTGAGACAGGTAGTCTAGATAACCATAGATGGAGGCGGCTCCTAGCGCTCGGTTTTGTCTGGATAATTTGTCAGTAGACGGAGGCGACGCCCTGCGTTAGTAATAGTCTGGATAATCCATGTAAGCCATGCGATGACACTCTCCTCTAACACTCCTTATTATGTTGCTTCTTTGGAAATCCTCTGGAAGTGGTCCTTTGTTTTGAACTGATGAAACATAGTTGTTTTGAATTGATTTATGGTTTACCCTATTTGATCTTTGGTGTATTCTTTGGTCTTGTATAAATCTTGTGGATGTCGGGTTTTGACCTTGTACTCTTATGGTACTGTGATATGGTGTTATTGTATTGTGTCATTGTGATTCAGAATGGTGTTACGTTTATTAATTCAGTTTGATTTGAAAGTGTTTTATGATCTTCCTTTGGTTCCTTGTTTACTAGCTATTGCCTTGAATTATGTGATGAGATTTATAATTCTTGGATGTGGTTGATTATGTCATTGTAATTTCTGAGTGTTATGATACTTTTGTATGACATTGAGTCTTGTGGTTCTCTGTTGGATGTTCTTAGTTGAGGTCTCTTTCTTGTTAGCTCCTAGCACGGGGGGTGGGTCTTCGGACTCACATGGTCGGGTGGAACGTGCCAAGCACCCCATTGGGTTCCCAGTCGACGATTGAGAGGTGCGGATTGGTGTTGTTGCAGCGACTCCAGAGTTGTATCTGTCTTGGAGCCAGTTATGATACTTTGTATTCATTTATTCATTTGTATCATGCTATCTGGTGATGGTTTCACTTATATTTGGAACACTCTTGTATCCTTGTACTTCTTAAACATTGTACTATAATGAAATGTTAAACTTGGTGTGGATATTGACCATGGTAGTTGTTATTCAATGTGTGAGGATGATCATGCATATGATGTATTTGCGTATTCAGATGGTTTCTTATCATTGATCATCATGTATGTGTTATATTTGTTATTGTTTACTTTATATCTTTGGATTCTATTCTTTATTGATGTTGTATGGATCTAAGTTGCGTAATGACTCTTCGTGTACCCCAAAGAATGTTTGTGTTAGGGAGTTTACTTAAATGAAATTCATGTTATGACTTAATGTGTATTACATGTATGTTATGTGCATTTAAAAAAAAAAAATTGTGCTGTAATTATTGTGTAATTGTCCTTTGGGGTTCGCACGACGGGGCGTTACATGACAAGTGTAACATTCTCATTGGCTCTCCTTTAGTCCCACATTTCTCCAATCTCTTCATTCTTCAACCCTTAAACCCTATTTATAGAATTTCTCTATAAAGAAATCATCCACAATCATATGCAATTTCACTTAGGCACATTCATCACTCATTTTTTTGTCTTCATCACTTGCATCAAACTTATTAAGGGGGTGGAAAAAGACATCATTTCCACATCAAAAAAACACCACTCCCACTATTGGATAGGGTTTGATTCACAAGACTTCTACGCTATTAATGGTGTGTTCAACTCGTTACAAGTGCCTATAAACTTTTTTGCTTATAATACTAAATTTAATATAAAAAACAAATAATCTTTAAAAACATATACCAAATTTACTACCAACATCTCCAAGGAAAAAGTGCCCATCAAAAAACTGAAACTTAAATGTTACTCACATGACGCCATAGAAGTCTTCACACATCACAAAAATGACTAGAATACGAATCTAAATCAAGATTAAAAGCAAAAATCGTACGGTACGGTACGGTACGGTACTGTACTACAGATAATTTTCAATCACGACCCACACATGACAGTCGACTGCCCCAGATTATCAAATAATTAAAGCAGAAGCTATTTTTCCAACCAATGTCAATTAAAATTACCACTAAAAGTTCCACAGTCCACAGAAATTTAGGTCTGGTACAATTCAAAAGTTTCCATAGGTTTAAAAAAACCTGACCCACCCCACAAAAAAAAAGAAATTACAGTCCATTCCACCATTTGAAGAAGATTTCCCAAATGTGGCTGGAATATCTGGCCGAGGACTGTGTAAGCTGTAGCCTCATTCGAAGAGTGCAATTGACTGCGCACATGTTTCTAAGTCTCATTACACTAATATCTGTGCAGATCCTACACCTCCCTAAGTATCAGACGGTAAACAGATTAAAAAAAATACAAGGCATTTACCAAGAAGAAAACTCAAATGGCTAAGAGTAGGAAACTGGCATAATTCTAAACCTCCCTAATTCGGAAAACAATTTTTAATAAAAACACGAAGCATTCACCAAGAAACTCAAACGTCCCTAGCGTAGGAAAGAGGTGTAAATCCGTTGCAGGGGTTCAGTTGCTTCCTCTAACGTACAAAACAGAGGTTGAAAACAGGATTCCCCCCAGTGTCTCAAATATACAAATTGTAAAACTCGTTTTCTCGAACTCAAATGGCCTACATGCATTCAAACGTCACCGCATCATAAGATCGCGGACAATCCCAGAGTTCCCAAGCCAGTATCCAACATAATTCCAGATCTCCCAAGTTTTAGAAGATTCAAAACAAGAATTCAATCTCAAAATATGATCTCATATAATCCTAAAACTATGTGACTGAGACTCAAAAATTAGACAATTACTATAGAAACAAGAACGCCAAACAGTCCAAACAAAGCATTTGAAAAAAGATCTTGTGTTCTAGTTATAAATTTGATATATATTACATTGAAAACATGAAATGCTCCTTTACCGAAATCAAAAAGTTCCGAGGAGGATTTGAACCTCCATCTCCTCTGAGCTAGAGGGGTGTTTCCTTTACACTATCAGAACCCGTACCAGGAACCTAATCAATCCTATTAACATCGTAGAACCCAATTCTAAATCTGAATAAAATTTCCAAACACAAATGCCCATTAAGAAGGTATGTTACCTTATACTTACAAATACTTTAAAGGCATATATCGTATGGGCGATCATCTTACAGCATCAATCTCGGCTCTTGTACAGGCAGACAGAAATTACAACATTTTTTTCACATCATTTTTCGTCACCTAAAGGGCTTCAGACGATGTAAGGTTATTAAAAATTAGCATCCTCTTTTAGGCAAGAGTAACTAGCTCTTACATAGGCTCAAAAAAAACTGAGCATATACTGCGTGGATTAGTTTAGATTTCTTGATGGAAACTCTGCCGCATACAATTTTACTTCACCTCGCATGGAATTAAACATTCACTCAATTTTTTCAAACCGGGAAGTCATTTGATCATCATTTATTTGAGAAAAACCTAAATAACTCCTAGGCTTGATTTTATGGGAGGACCATGAAAGCAAACAATGGCCCTGAAAACCACATGCTGGGAGTATCATCTCCACAGGCAATGGAAGGTCAAATGGTAAGCCTAGGCAATGATCGTATCTTTTAAGACATTTAAAACTCTTCAATCCATGTAGCGTTTTCACAGCTTACCATACTACACGAGGTTTTATTAGAATTCAACTGCTAAGTTTCGAATCAATCTTTAACAATTCATGAAAATCATCTCTTGAGGTAGAAAAAAATTTATAAATAATAAGAAAATTTCAACTAATTATAATACAATAAATAAATATATTTATTAAACATGTGTAAACAAAAAAAACTCAATAACCATACCATGATAAAGATTAACTAATCATTATATGATAAACTACGCATACTTGTAAAAGATGTAAAAAAATACAATTGGACTGATAACTGAACAAAACTTAAATACACTCGCACGTTTAATCTTATGGGAGAAAATTATTAAGTCAACCAATCACCCCAAAAGCACATTGGAAGGCCAAATTATAAGCTTCTTCCAGATCAGACCAGCATGGAAGATTATAACCTTGTCTTAGCATTTATTCTTCAATATATAGAGTTTTTGGCAATTTTATCAAATTATCTTTTTACTCATCAATATTCTAAAATTCCCCATTCAATGACATGGGCAATGAGTTCTTAATAGTTTCATGAGAGTAATTATTTTTTCACAATAAAATGACATTAAAAAATACAGTTAAATTCTGATTAAATATGACACAATGAATATTAAAGAAGCTACTTGTACTCGTGAAAAATAGTTAACATAGCAAAATAAGAGTATTAAGTGGATCATACAAGTTCATAAAATTAAAAATATTGACTCGTCAAATAAATTAAATTTCTGATTAAACATGTAACAAATATTAAGTTAACTGCTCATGGACATGAAAAATACTTAGCTAATATTATGCAATAAATATTAAGTGGACCATACAAAATCGTAAGAGATGAGTTCTTATAAAACACTACTCATATGAAAATTTAACAAAACCACAACTGAATCTCGATAAAACAGAAAATAACTTTCTCTTTAAGAGTAGGTTTGTAAACTATGCAATACATTATAATGAAGTAAAGGCCTGCCTTTGGCTCAAGCTCAAGAATCTAACCCAAACAGCTGATTGAAGCTTGTTGAATCCACCATAATGGAACGTGTTTCTCAAAACGTAGATCAGCATAGAACAAAGTTACACAAATTAGTTTAACTTTAATTCTTCTCTCCTAACAATTTCACTATATTGTGAGAGTTTATATAGCATTGATGAAAGGCATCAACCGTTAGAAGTACAAAACCCATCTAGTCTCATTTCTAACATGAGAGGTACTCCTATCCTACACTACCCACAATGTCTATGTAGGGCTCCTTGCATAAAGACCAATAAACAAAAGAAGTGTCCATTTCTATCTTACATTGACCACAAAGGCCACTTAAATGCACCAATTGTTAGAAGAACAAAACCTAGAATCTAATCCCACTTTTAATATGGACTCTTATCTTGTACTACCCATAGGCCACATAGGGCTTCTTGCTTAAGGACCCCATATCTACAAAACATAAGGAGGTACCCATATCTACAATGAGAGGGGCTCTATCCTACACTGCCCACAATGACCCCATAAAGCTTGCACATAGACCAAGGTAAACATAAAGAGGTACAAGGTTCCACACTAATGGACTATTGTCAATTTATATCAAGGGTGCATGCAATTCGCAACACTAAAAATGAATGTGAAACATAACCACAATTTGCTACACCCAACTATAAAAACAAGAGAGAAACTTTTAATATCACAATGTTGTAGAAAATGAATGAGCTCACAAGATAATCTCGAAACTTGAAAAATCAATCATTTACAACTTATCATACTTTATATCTTACAACATTGTCATCACTCTTATACCTTATCTTTTAGACCCACTTAATACACTTCTTGTAACATTCCCATCATTATTATACCCTTTAGACCCACTTAATACACTTCCATCATGAAATTAGATACCCATTTTCTTAAGAAATTGTTAAGTTTTCTCATCTTTCCCCTAAAAAATAGTGAAAGTTCTTGGTCTTTCAAATTACATAACACTTTTTTTAATCCAATAAAACTTCCCTCCATTATTTATTTTTCAATATTTTACTAATAATATATAACAAAATAATGACTTTTTTCAATCAAGAAAAACATTTATTCCAACCATTCATTAATTTTCTATTTCATTCTTTATTCTTGCACAATTTTTTAAAATGATTTTTCAATCCACAAATGATATAAAAATAAAGATTCCAACATATTTCTTTTTTATATCTGTTAACTATTGAAATAAAAACACTATAGAACATTTAAATGTTGAATTACATTTGCATTTTTGACCATTAACATATAATGTTTTCAGTTTTTCACCTCATGATTGGTTAATAGACTCTAATTTCTTGTCTATATACTTTTTCAAAACGTTTTCCATGACAGCCCTTTTTTTCATAATCTTGAAACCAACATGTTTTTTAATAGACTCTAATTTCTTGTCTATATACTTTTTCAAAATGCTTTCCATGATAATAGCATTTTTCTATAATCTTGAGACCATTTTTTTTGCACATCATTTGTTTGTATTGTCACAACTAATAAAGTTAATTAATTCAACCGCAATTTGATATTCAATTTTATACTCTTTATCTTAAAAACCTTTGACTATATCACCCACATCAAATGAAAAGTAAACTAATAATCCTAAGAATAGATGATGTAGTTTAAAGATTTTCAAATAAAAAATATTAAGTTGAAAATAAAATGCATTTGACAAAATAATGTTTTGTAAAAAATATGAAGAATGAATTAGAAATCCTATTGAAACGTAGTGAAGCCAAAGAATAAAAAATATTGGATATAAAAGAAGAGTAAACAAATAAATGGGAGTTCAAACAATTAATACTCTCAAAATTTTCAATATTTCATTGTAAATATGCAAACACATAAAAAATCAATCATGTTGAGATTTTCATTATTGATGGATTGAATAATCACTCTAACAAAATTATGTTGAAATTTTTAAAAAAAAAAAAAAAATCTAAAACATATATACAATTGATAAAAAAAGATTACACATGTTCAAAAATTTGAATGATTATTCAATAATCAAAATATAAACAAATGTAAACATCAATATATCAAACAAAATTTGAATGTTTGAATTAAAAACTTGATTGATATCAAAGAAAGAAAATCATTGTTTTTATATATTATTTTAAAATAAAATAATAAAATTGACATATAACTCAAAATCTTACCTAGTAAAAAAAATTTGTCATAAAACTCAAAATAAACAAAAAAAAAATTAAAAAATTAATATCCAACTAAAACATGCATTTTATGTATTAATCACTGCCTAAAAATAGTCATCTAAAAATATCTACCAATATACATTATACATTCAAATGATCTAACACTTAACAAAATCTATGGCGCAAAACCTCTTTAAATCTTGTCACTCACCGACATGCACCACCATATTGTTTGCCTTCTCTGCAACACCCAATTACAAAGTTTTTAGATAGTTAAAGTTAACTCTAGTTTTGCATGGAGATCCAATAGTTTCTTCCAATTAATATTATGTATGTGATTATTGTTAAACTATTACTATTTTTAACAACCTCTCAATCTATTTAAGACCTCTATATAAAGAGGCATTTGTAACTTGTTTTTAATTATCAATGAATAAAACAAAGTTGTAGCTTTTTGTGTTGTGTCTTTGTCATGATTTAGATTTTACATTTGGTATCAAAGCTATAGTCAGATCAAAGGGTTGAAGATCACTGAGAGTAAATGTTGGAAAGTAGATAGAAAAAGATTTGACGATGAAGACCAAATCCCTAAAGGAGAATAAAGGAGATTGCTGACAATAATTACAATTTTCCAAGATCAGCAAATCGCAAGTTTAAGAACAAGGTCATATCTAAATAAGAGAGGCTATAGATCTAAAGTCACCAAATAGTCAAAAGAGGTCATTGACTAAAGATTGAAGGAGGATTGCAAGATGTGTAGAAGTTGCAACCATGGGGATTGCAATATTTAATAAACAAAAGTTATTTAAGCCATCACCATTATTCAACATGGAGCGCAAAAACTAAATTGTGGAGATCGCTTATCATTGTTGCTAAAAATCAATCGTTGCCCCCAAGCGTAATGGTCAAAAGCAATTTGAGTCATTACCAAGAGAAAATGATAAGAGACTACTATATCGCAAGCACAATTACAACTAAGAATACTACCACCAACAATGGGAAGGTTTGTACCCTGGAGCAATTGTCTAAGGCATCCAAATCTTAGGAAATCGTCCAAACCACCACTGAACATTGGAAGAAGCACAGAAGTTTGGAGTTGTCCTGCAGTTAAGCTACATGATGAGGTCAAGAAGAAGAATGAAGATTTTGAAAACTGTTAGAGAAAGAAACTGTGTTTAAAAATAAAGCCCACTAGTTTGTGATGTCTCATGCGATAAGAAAGATTTGTGTTCTTCATTTGATATGGGTGATGTAGCTAAAGCTTCTTTAAATAAAAAAACATGAAGTTGGAAATAGAGATGTATCTAAAACTACAAATTTTGTAGGTTATGATGCTAATAACAAAAATTGGTTTGAAAAAAGTGTTGGTTTGAAAATTATGAAGAAAATGGGATATGAAGGTAAAGGTTTGGGAAAACATGGGCAAGAAATGAAAGAGCCTATTCAGCCAATTGTGAGGCCAAAGAATGAAGGTCTAAGATATGGTGAAAGAGATAGAAATGATGTAACAAGTGTTATAGGTTCGTGCAAATCAACTCCAAAAATACACTATATACAATGTTTTTATTCACAAAAGACGATATCTTTGTACAATTTGTGGGTTGAAGAATCATTCTAAAAAATCATGTTGTAACCAAGAGTGGAATGGACAATTTGTGAAAGATTTGTATGAAAATAAATTATGGATAGATTGATTAATCCAATCGACAAAATGTTTCAAATATGTTTAAAAGGTTGTACCACTATAAATGTGTTACAAAGAAATGGTTGTCAAACAAAATTTTAAGGTTTGAAAAAAATGAAAGGTGTTTATGATTAGAGAGACAACGAGCCTTCTCTTACTTAACTTCCCCCAAAAGAAGTATTCTTGCACACTTGAATTGTTGAAGCCCAATTTACAAATCTTCAAGATCATAGTGTGTCTCAATGACAAGAGTGTATCTTGGTATGTAATATCGATTGTTCAATTCTACACATACCGTTCGCCGCCATGCACCATCGTACTATTTTTGCAAAGGAACAATATAAGGGTGCATAACGATGCACAGTAGTGAATAACGTGTAGAATCAAACAATCGACATTACATACCAACATACTCTCACTTAATATTAAGACACTATAATCTTAAATTTTGTAAATTGAACCTGACCAACTCAATGTGCAAGATTATCTTCACTTTAGTCTTATAGACCCACTTAGTACACACTTCTTGTAAACACCATCGTACTATTTTTGCAAAGGAACAATATAAGGGTGCATAACGATGCACAGTAGTGAATAACGTGTAGAATCAAACAATCGACATCACATACCAACATACTCTCCCTTAATATTAAGACACTATAATCTTAAATTTTGTAAATTGAACCTGACCAACTCAATGTGCAAGATTATCTTCACTTTAGTCTTATAGACCCACTTAGTACACACTTCTTGTAAAAATTAAGTACCAATGTACTCATTTCTCTCCCTATGGAGAGATCTTTTCTCTTCCTTTCTTTAATATAAAGAAGACTCGTTATCTCTCAAATCACGTTACACCTTTCAATGTGTCAATCATAACAATATGTCATCAACCACTTTTCTCAAAGTTTCAAACTTTGTTTGACAACCATTTATTTTAACATGCCAACATTTAGGCTTGTAAACCCTTTTAAACATATTTGCAACATTTTGCCAACCAGATCCATTAATTTGTCCATAATTTATCTACAAATTGTCCTTCCACTTTCTATTGCAACATGATTTCTGAAAGCGAATCTTTAACCCACAAATTGTATAAAGATGAAGATCCCAACACTTCTTTTTTTTATGTCCTTTCCTATGACAATGATAACATTGTAGACAATATATTCTTTGAGTTGATTTGCATGAACCCCTAACATTTGTTACATCATTTCTATCTCTCACCATATCCCAAACCTTCATTCTTTGGCCTCACAATTGGTTGAATAAACCTTCATTCTATCTCTCTTTCATTACTTACCCATTTTTTTCATACCTTTTCTTTCACATTCCATTTTCTTCATAATTTTCAAACCAACACTCTTTTCTATAATAGATAAATAACGATTTTACGATACTCCATAGTTGTTTGATGGAGTTGTTATATTAAATGCACTAACTAGAATAGTTATTCGGAGCTATTTGGCAGTTTGAAAATTCAAAATAAACCATCATGTTTTGTTACTAGGGAGGGTATAGAGCGCTCACTTGTTTAGTGATATGCTTACGAAGGAATGGCCTAACGACATTGAAATCACCCAAGCAATTTCATACCTACCTCAACCTAACTATACTTACCCTTTCATGATCCTCCTCATTTGGCTAACTTAAGGGAGAGGTCTCAATAGTTGAGCACCCTAACTTCGCTCTTCCAATTATCCTATGTGGAAATTTCAAATCACTCCCAATTTTTTACAATAGCTTACTTGGCAAGTCCCTTGCTTATAACTAAGGTTTCAAGGCCACATCATCAAATATGATGCCAAATCAGCATGATTTTTGTCAAGGTGTCCAAAAAGGCCCAAAAACAAATGAGACCAATGCTTGTGCATTCAGGGCATGTTTTATTGAGTGCTGATGTGGAATCACATGATTGGTTGTTTTTTAGATCAAAGGAATACATTTTGTTTAATTATGGGTAGTCATCATCAACACCAACTATTGGTCCAATATTGATAACAATATTGGACATTATATAAACATCTACTATCACAACTATTGAAACATGTACATGGTACTAGGTCCTCTCCCCTACTAAGTTTTAAAATAAATAGCACTTACGATGACAATTGACGGGCTTACAATTACCGCAAGACAACATTTAATCATTTCATAATTAATAAACCCATGAGGGCAAAATGAGAGGAAAATAGACCAGAGAGATTGTTCAATAAACCTGGCGGGTTAAGGTATATTTTAAATACATTCCCAAGAATGTAATAAAACCAACAGAGTTATACAATTTTCACTGCTATCAAAACAAGTCAAAAGCTGCGCAGATATGCGCATTTTCTAGTCTATTTTAGACACAAATTTCATACAGACTGCACATTGAAATATCGTTTAGCTTTCTATTTAAAGTTACACAAACCTTAAAACACCAGTACAAATTCTAATCCATAATTAAAAACATAAAGAACTCTAATGTAAGTGCTGCATATCAGAAAGTTACCATATTGAGCATGTCAAGGACGCTTGCTAATATAATCCAAAACAGAATTGACCATGTTCCTTATGTAGTAGCAGCCAATATTCCATAAAATATTGAAGACAGGTGCAAGCTTCTCCAGTCAGGTCCCCCGCAGGCTAGCAAGTAACAACAATCTATAATGCATTCAATATGGATATTATCTCGTTCAAGGATCTTTAACGCTGCAGTTCATCCAACCAAAAATTCTCCTCTGTTGCATTAGCCTCCTGTCCATTTTACTGAATAATCCCAGACGCATTCATTCAGTATGTGAATGCTTTTCATTAAACATCGCTGAAAGGCCTTCAATTGAGAAAATATTTTACACAACATGTCCTTGTAAAAGGACAGAGTTTGACAAAGGATAATATTTAAAGACATATGGATACCAAATGACCTTCGGACAGCTCAAATGTAACGAACAAAATATACAAAGATATTCTTGTAAAAGGACAGAGTTTGACAAATGACAATATTTCAAGACATGGATATCAAATGACCTTCAGACAACTCAAATGTAACGAACAAAATATACAAGAGTCTGTCTTTGTGATAATATCTACAAAGACATATGGATACCAAATGACCTTCAGACAACTCAAATGTAACGAACAAAATATACAAGAGTCTGTCTTTGTGATAATATCTACAAAGGACATAAAAGACTCTGTATTCCAATTTGCATCTAGAATAATCTACAAACGTCACACTGTGACGAACAACTAATGCACAGTATTTGTAATTGTTGACCTTACACAAGTAATTTACTCTTACAAAATTGAGAATTTAAATAATATCAGTGTAACGTAAACATTTGTCTGGAATAACGGTGAAAAGATGATGATTATTCATAATAATTTTAAAAAAACAAGAGTAAATTATGTAGAAATGAGAAATTAAGCAATATCACTGTAATGAGATGTAAATATTCCTCCTCTGACAACCAATCTAGTCTTAAGGTCAAGTTAAAGAATGCCAGTGTTAAAGCTAAGCGTCTCTCATCAAATTTAAGCTTTCATCTTCAACAGGTCTAAACAAGCCATTTTGTATTAATTATGGCATATTACAGGGCATTAACAAAATAAACGCATCTTAGAACTTCATAAAACTAATTTCCAAAATAAGTATAAAAAGGGATGTTGTGGTGTAAGTCTAAATGTATACCATGAGCAATAAGAACCATGTAAATGACATATGTATACTATTAAAGATTATAAAACGTAAAAGATATTGACGAATTGCTTGCGTTAAAGATAGTTTTACCGTCAGTGAATAAGCTTAATCTTAATAATGATTTGAAACCTTCAGAAATTTGAGAAATAAATGGGCGTAGGGTTTGTTAAACGTCGACATACCTGTTAGGCAGCAAAATCAGGGGACCACAACGTCTTTCGTTCAATCGTTGAGGGATTTCTTTGTTATCAGCTTTTGTTGCTTAAACGAAGAGCTTTTGTTGCTTAAACGAAGATGAATCCAACATCCACGCCATCAAACAAGAGAGAACAACATCTACACATCACACAAAACAACCAAACGACACCAATCTCCGGCCTAAAAAGCGGCTCGGAGACTCGGGAGGTCATCCCTCCCAAACGCAAAAAAATCATTTGTATTAATATAGTATGGCCTGCCTGCAAGCGCACCTGCGAAGGCAACGCCATGAAAACCCAGCGCCGCTAAGAAAATAATTACAGACAATAGAGACAACCCCAACCACGCTTATTTTACAACGGCGTACGGTAAACCGTCCATGCTTCCCTACGACTACCTTCAGATTTCACAGATCTGATACACAGGCGAAAATGCAAGAAAATCGATGATCTTCACTAGACGTTTCATAATTCCGAATTTGAAGCCTTCAACGCTCCAAACGCCACAGCACCCACAAAAACTATACATCCAGCGAACCTAAACAGATCCGAAACAAACGCTTCAGAAATCACTTATCTAGAAAGGAATCGAACAAGTATACATAATCAACAGTCCTGAGCGAGGGTTTGGAAAGCCCTGAGCATTCAATATATAGAAAATTAGGGGAAAAAATGAACGGTTACGATTATCCCTGGAAGAAGGCGGTAGCATCTACGGAGGTCGGTTTGACGCGTCATCAGCCGCTTGTTTTTTTAAAGCGTTTGTCGGTTCGAACAGGTCAGAGGCGGTAATTGGATTGGCATAAAAGACAGGAAGCATCCAAGAACAAGGAAAATATATATTTATTACAGGTGTCACTTTGCTTAACCACTAAGCCAATGGAGGCTCTCCGATCTTCGAGTTCCCAGAATCTCACCAAACGTATAGTGTACGATTACATTTTCTCGGTATATATACCATGTTTAGGCACGAGAAATTTAGGTATATCTACGCTTATCTGACTAGTACGGCTCAGACGTTATAACCCGGCTGTTGTCTATCCATGGATGCATTTGACCGTTATTATTAATCAAAATCATTATATATTTTGAATATCAATTAATATATACACACATTGAGAGATATGTATATGTTAGTATCATTTGTAGTGCAGCATGTAAGACATTAAATGAATTAGAGTTAGGGTTAGGATTAAGATTAAAGATTGAATTAGAGTGAGTGTTAGGGTTTAAATTACTATTACAATTAAGGTTAGGGTTAGGGTTAAGATTACAATAAGGGTTTAAGCTAGAATTTAAAGATAAAATTAGGGTTAGGGTTATAATTCGAGATAGAATTAGGGTTAGGGTTAGAAATAGAGTTAAGGTTTGGGTTAGGTTTAGAGTTAGGGTTAGGGTTAAGTTTAGGAGTAAGATTACATTTAGGTTTAAGGTTAGGGTTAAAGTTAGATATAGGATTAGGATTACAGTTAGGGTTAAGGTTAAGGTTAAGGTTAGGGTTAGGTTTAGGGTTAATATTAGAGTTAGGGTTAAGATTGCATCTAGAGATAGAATTAAGATTATTGTTAGCGTTAGGGTTAAAAATAGAGTTAGGGTTGAGGATAGGGTTAGGGTTAAAGTTAGGGTTAGGGTAAGGTAAGGGTTAGAATTACAATTAGGGTTGGGGTTAGGATTAGGGTTATGATTACCTAGTTAGAGTTAGAGATAGAATTATGGTTACGGTCAATGTTATAGTTAGAGATAAAATTAAGACTAAGATTAGGGTTAGGGTTGAGATTAGGGTTAGGATTAAGCTTAGGGTTAACATTAGAATTAGGGTAAGAGTTAAGTTTAGAGATAGAATTAGGGTTAGAGTTAGGTTTAGAGTTTGGTTTTATGTTAGGAGTTCGGGTTAGGGGTAGGGTTAGAATCATAATTAAGGTTTGGGATATGGTTAGGATTAAAGTTATGATTAGGATTGGGGTTAGAATTAAAATTAGATATAGAATTTAGGGTTACAATTGTTCTTAGAGTTAGAATTATAGTTAGGGTTGGAGATAAGGTTGGGGTTAATCTTAGGGTTGTTGAAAATTGAGGTGTTTATGTAGCTTAATACTTTGTAAAACTTTATGATTGTTGATCTAAATATGTATTCTTTGTTACAGATTCTTTGTGGGTGATTATTTGATTAATTCATTTTACCATTTGTAGAATAAAGACAGAAGGTTGTAAAAGAATTAGATAGAATATTATAAGATACACAACAAATACTGTGGAGAAACCCTTTTGAGAAAAAACTCCACCAAGAATCAATGTATTATTTAATCTCAGAATAAGATTACAATAATTCTAATCCTTGCTTGAGATGCTTCTTTTGCCTTCAACAAATCTTCTTCACAACCTGTAATAAAAATTGATACAAACTCTCTTCAACTTGCTTGAGATAAATAGGCAATAATTAACCTTGTAAACTCCAAAGAGTTACAATTACAAAGCTCAAAACTTATCACCTAAAACCTACTCCTATCTCTTGCAAGTAGAGTTCTACCGTGAAGAACAATGTCAAATCAACTCCTTCATCCATTTGGGCGTCCCAAACTGAAGTCATAACTCAACCTTTATTCTAAAGATATCTTCAAATCTAATCCTCAAAGTAGGCGCCCAAGAATGGGCCCACTTAACTCAGCCTTCTGAAATATCTTATCATGCAAAAGTGTTAACTCCAAGAAACCAACTTGGGCGCACAAGGTGGGTCCAAGTCATTCTTTGTTAACTGAAACATATCTCTCAACCATTCATGCAAGAATGATCATCTCCTATTAACTTAAAGTAGTCACCTATTATCTATCATGCAACTCAAGTCATTAGTCATGCATTCCAAGTTAACTGAAGATAACTGAACCATAATTGAACTAAACTAAACTAAACTGATACTGAATTGAGCTTAACTGAACTAAACTAAACTAAACTAAACTGAACTAAACTGAACTAAACTAAACTTCATGCATGTAAACATCAATCCCTAACTTCTAGTATCTTTACATGCATTATAGAAGTGTTATCTTTTTCTCCAAATAGTTAACTTAACTCAAGGTGGGTTCCACCTTCCATGTGGGCACCCCATGTGCTCCTATTATTTAGGAACTCATCTTGGATGCCCTCACACGCTCCTATCATTTATAATTAATTAAAAATGCCAATTAACATGATTATTTCATTCAAAATTAATCTCTTTCTAATCCTAGTGTTTGAGAACACTTTCCAAGGACTTAGGAGATACATGAAATAATTAGTGTTTAGGATTGCAATTAAATGGCATCCTATTTCCATCAAGGTCTAGGGTTAGGATTAGGGTTAAAGATAGAAATGGATTAGGGGTAGGGTAAGGGTAAGGGTAAGGGTTAGAATTAGAGATATGATCAGGGGTAGGGTTAGTGTTATAGTTAGGGTTAGGGTTAGAGTTAGAGATAGAATTAGGGTTAGGGTAAGGGTTATAGTTAGAGATAGAATTTTATATAGATTATCAAATATATGTGTGTGAATAGCAACTACAATTACAATATGTAAGACATTAATTGAACCTTAACCCTAATTAAACCCTATTGAAGTCTAACCCTAACACTTGTCCCAATTCTCTAATCTTAATTGTAACACAATGATTTATCCTAAAACCCTATCTTTGACTCTAATCATAACCCTAAGTCTAACCTTAATCGTAATTGTTAAACCCTAACCTTAATTAAATGTTAAATGCAACATGATTGTAGCCCTAACCCTATTTGAACCCTAAACCCAAGATTTATTATAGAACTCTAATTATAATAAGACATTAATAACCTTAACAAAAAACATTAATTCAACCATATAACTAACCCTAACCCTAATTTAACCCTAACTATATAACCTTAATTATAATTGAACCCTAGCTTTAACCTTAAGCCTAACCCTAGTCTTTCCCTAATTGAATCCTAACCTTTATCCAAACCCTGACCCTAACCCTAATTGAACTCTAGCCCTAATGCTAACCCTAACTCTAATTGAACCATAATTAAATCTTAACCATAACACCAAGATTTATCATATAACCCTAATTGTAACCCTAAGTGAACATTAACCCTAATTTAACTCTAGTTGTAACCCTAATTGAAACCTAGCCCTAATGCAAACCCTTATTAAACCCTAACCCAAATTAAACACTAATTCTAACTTTAATTGAAACCTAACCCTAACCCAAAGTGAATGTTAACCCTAATTCAAATCTAACCCTAACCCTAATTAAACTAAGACTAATTGAGCCCTAACCCCAACCCTAATCCTAGTTAAACCTTAATTAAACTCTAACCCTAACTATAAACCCTAATTGAATCCTAACTATAATTGCAACCCCAATACAAACCTTGACCCTAATTGAATTGTATGTGTAATCCTAACCCTAATTGAACCCTACCCCTAACACTAACCATAGTTGAAACTTAATCGTAACCCTAATCCCAATTGCAACCCTAACCCAATGATTTTTTTAGAACCCTAACCTAACCTTACAATAATTAAACCCTTATCTTTGTTCTAACCCTAACCTTACGATAATTAAACCCTAGTTATAATTGAACCCTAAACCTAATCTTAACCCTAAACCTAATTTTAGTCTAATCCTAAAAGAACCCTAACCCTAATTGTACTCTAATTATAAGTGTAATCCTAACCCTAATTAAACACTAACTATAAACCTAACCCTAATTGAACTTTGGTTTTAACTCTAAATCTTAATTGAACCCTATCCCTAACTCTAACACTAGCCCTTACCCTAATTGAACCCTAACCCTAATCCTAACTAAACTATAACCCTAATAATACTAAACCTAACCCTAATTGAATCTTATTTAAACTCTAATTAGACTATGTAGACACTAAAACTTGTCCTTAGTCTAGAGTAACATTTTTAAACTAATTTTTGTCCAAACTAATTAAGTAATTTTATTATTTAATTAGGTTAACATCTTTCCTCTTTTCCATATAATTAAATAATTTTAATTATTTAATTATTCTAACTTTCCTCTAAGATTAATTAATTAACTCCTTTTGATTAAATAATTATCTTTAATTATCTAATCTTTAATCTTGTTTATAATTAAATAAAAAAAATTATTTGATTATCCAATTTATATATTTTCTATAATTAAATAAATATTTGTATTTATTTAATTATTCATGTGAGAGAAAATAAATAAATTTTATTTATTTTAATCTTTCCATTTTCACTCACCACTTAACTTTGCTTTTCTCTCCAGTCTACTATTCCTTCAATAATCTGTTAACTTAATCTTAATTTAGAAACTTCTTTTAGCCCTTCAGTTAACTCCAATTCATTTTAGCATCTCAATCTCCATTCTCCAATTAACTTCCCTCCATTTTAGAATCTATATCTTCTCTTCCCAATTAACTCTTCACCATTTTACAAACCTCTTCAATCTTCTTCAATTAACTACGCATGAAATTGGAAATTTCATGTGCACCATTATCCACCATTTTAATCAAATAATTCATTGTTATCTCTTCTTGAGTTAAAATGGAAACTTTCCCATTCTTCCCCACGATCTCATCCATCAATCTTCTATCCAAATCCTATCTGTTGATTTTCTAGCATATCCACTATAAATACAGACCTACAACATCTTTTCAAAGCTAACCACAATCTTTGAAATTTTGTTATCACTATTGTCTTGAGCTTATTGCTATTTGTGCACATACAAATCTAAGAGCAACATTCTGAACTTGAAGAAGTGAGATGAAGAAGAGCAATGAAGGTGATTCAATGGTGATGTAAGAAGGTATATTGCATTGTTTATTTATCTTATATATTATATCAACTTTGTTCTTCATTGTTAGAGGGTATGTGTAGGATCATGATGGGCCAAAAAGTGGCGATGTGAAAAAAGTTGTGTTTTGCATCGACCAAAAAATGTGAAAATCCCGAGTTGACTTTTTTTTGGCTTGGGTGTCAGTACATTGCTCCAAAGCAATGCCCAAGGCAAAGAATTACAAATTGGCTATTCGATCCAAATCGAATATCCAATTTGGGTCAAGTATAAATAGATACATGCAACCATTTAAAATCATTTCAACCATTATAAACAATTCAAAGCGCAGTGAGAGCGACGTGCAGGCTATCAGATATCCGATTTGCAAGGTAAGTTTTTGGTTTTTTTTGTTTTAATCGATTTTTCTATTAGTTTAGTATAATTTTAACTAGTTTTTAATGGATTTTTATTAAAAACTAGTGTTGCTTATTTATTTTTATTAAAAACTAGAGTTTGTTATGGATTTTTATTAGAAAGTAGTGTTTTTTATGGATTTTTATTAAAAACTAGGGTTTTTTTACAATAATTTCATTTATATTGTGTAATTTCAATTAGATTAATTAGTTTTTAACTTTAATCAGGTATTATGGCTGAGAATGAAAATGCACAAATTCCAAACTCTCCACCACCTCCATACCCATCAATTGAAGACTTAATTGGTGAAAAATTGGAGCAATTGAGGGGCATTTGTGATGTTTATAAGACAATCTCTCAATTATCCCATATGACAAACATATTGAAGGAAATAATTAAAAATAGAAACACTCTCCACCCAACATAATGCATTTCTTTATTGGCGAGAAACCATGAGGGAATATTACTCCTATGGATTTTCCTACGAAGATGTGAAAGATCTCCAAATAACAAAAGCCCAAATAGCCTCTTTATTTGCTAACCCCCGCACTGGTTTGCCAGTTAATGTTAATAAACCAAAACTTTCTATAAAATGGTGCACGAATAAGGACATTGTAGATAAATTTTGGGATCGTTGGTGTATGGTTTTTGATAAACCACCCAACAACAATAGTGATATACCTTTTTACTTTATTAAAAAATTATACGCTAAGTTTGTGTTAGGGCATCATGTCAATTACTTTGACATTAAACCCTTATAGGGCATCGGGGGAGGTATGCCCCAGGATAGACAAGGGGCAATTAGAGTAGTCCAACGCCCATATGTTCCCCATCCTTCCCTTCCTCTGCTACCTCTAGTACATCATCTAGATATTATCGAGGATGCAACCACACAAACTATTCAGGCTAGTCACTCTTTGAGTGATCTTTTGGTTTCCCATACTTCTACAGTAGCTCAGCCACATTCTGGTGATGTTGGTGATGGATTGAGTGCTGTTGCATCATCCTCCTCAGGTCTACATATTTGTGTGCCACATACTTGCACTATGTGCCACCAGATATGCTTGGGTCCTCTTGTACAACCCATTGAGCATCCCTTGGACACTTTTGATTATGACCTCCATGATGTGGAAATTATAGAAGATCAGATGCAAGGGAGTGGAGCACACCCTACAAATTCCTCTCTTGCTAGAGAGGGGGACGTTGGAATAGTTACACAGGTAAAATTTAAGCTGTAAATTCATAACTTACATTTGTTTTTAAATGAATATTAATAAGAGATAGTATCAAGTACTAATATTTATTTACATGGTCTATTTAACAATTGATGTATGAGGAGGAGCTCACACAAGTGACTGATAGCACTGTTAGGGCCATTTCATTTGGCCTCGACATGCACACAGTATATGTTTTCACACTCACTCGTTTAGATTTTTTTATTATATACTTGCTTGTCATTTGAATTATCATTAATGAAATTATATATTAACTTATATGTTTATCTTATTTTCCTCTTATAGGAAACACCTAATGCGAGTGAGGTGCAATGCTATCCAGACTATGGAGGCACAATGTTAGATAAGGGAAAGGTAATTGAACTCAAATTCGATTGAATTAAGATTTTTAAGATCTTATATTGATTATGCATACATCGACATAGATTGGTAGTTTCATATGTACTTGTCATTTTTATGTATAGGCGGTTATGAGTTATGCATCCTTATTGACAAGTGTCACAACACCTGAAGGAGTAGGTATTGGAACACCTCAAGGAGTATTTGTTGAAACACCTCAAGGAGGAGGTGTCAAAACACCCGAAGGAGATAAAGAAAAAGAGATGCCTAAAGAGGTATGTGTTAATTTTATTTTGTGTTTGATAAATATGTTCCTATTACTGACAATTGTATGCTAACTTGTATCAATTTTATGTTTTTTTCACATATATAGATTGAAATTTCAAAAGTTGGTTTGATTGGTTCTTTGAGAGGGGCATATTCTAGAACTCTTGACCCTTTGAAGAGACGTATATTTGAGGTAATCAAGATTTCAATTTTAGAGTTCAATTATAATTCAATGTATATTAATTTTGATGTTAATTATTTGATTTTAAATTATATAATATAACTAATCTCAATTGCGGTTTGAATTTTTCTTGTGGAGCTACCTTTAGAGCCAAAGAGTGCTTCAAAGAGGCTCCATTTTGACGATCCACCAGTAGTTTAGGATGAGATAGACATTTTGGCATGTAAATTTTGAATAGATATCGAGATGGCATATGCCACATTTTGTAAAACTTTGTTTAAGTTGGTGTTGATGCCATTTTTGTATATGGACATACACTTGATTATTGGATAATTTGATATATAGAAGTTGACAATTGAAATAATTTGTTCCTCATGTGCATGATTAAACTCTTTGAAAATTTAATATTAAGCAATGGTTAAATATCAATGTACAATAGCATAAAAAATAATGGTTATATTATGTAGTTTATATTCATATCACTGATTACATTGCATTGCACATCTTTCAAACTCAAAGGATTACTTGACATTGCATAACTAACAACTAGATGTTGATAGATGAAAAAAATTCAAAAATTTACAATATATTTTTTACAAAGTCAACCTAAGCAGTTATGCAATTACTTCACATTGCATAAATAATAACTAGGAGCATTTGTCAATTGCATTTTATTGTCATGGAATTCTATGAGACCACATTTCTTTGAGACATTTTTTCAAATAGTTCACTACCTTGTCTATGCTACCACATTTTTCATACATGTCTACCAAAGCTTTTTATCAAACAATTCACTGGCTTGTTGTTATGGCTAAAAGCCTAAAACAAGTGCTTTCAAACAAGCTATGGATGCTTGGAAAAATTCTATCAAAGCATAATAGTAAGCAATAACATAGACAAGGCAATGAACTATTTGAAAAAATGCCTCACATAAATGAGGTCTCATGGTGATGGAATGCCATGACAATCAAAAGCAAATTTGATTCTCATGGCATTCCATCACCATGAGACCTCATTTCTTTGAGGCATTTTTTCAAATTATTGACTGCCTTGTTGATTGTCACGACATTCCATCACCATGAGATCTCATTTCATTGAGGCATTTTTTCAAATAGTTCATTACCTTGTCTATGCTACCACATTTTTCATACATATCTATCAAAGCATTCTATCAAACATTTAATTGCCTTGCTGCTATGGCTAAAAGCCTAAAACAAGTGCTTTCAAACAAGCTATGGATGCTTGGAAAGAATCTAACAAAGCATAATAGTAAGCAATAACATAGACAAGGCAATGAATTATTTTAAAAAAATGTCTCAAAGAAATGTGGTCTCATGGTGATGGAATGCCATGACAAGAAAATTGTTATAGATTGTCATGGCATTCCATCACCATGAGACCACATTTTTTTGAGGCACTTTTTCAAAAAATTCACTGCCTTGTATATGCTACCACATTTTTCATACATCTACCAAAGCATGTTATCAAACAGTTCGTTGCCTTGCTACTATGGCTAAAAGCCTAAAACAGGTGCTTTCAAACAAGCTATCTAGATGCTTGGAAAATGGTACAAGAGCACCTTGGAAACAAAGGACTAGTTGATGCTTAGTTGATGCAACCAACGATGGAAAAACACTCACTTTCACAATACAAAGGATTCCTAAACACCTTTCTTTTTACAAACTCAATCTGGAGGGTGTGTGCAAGAAGTTGAGTCCACTTTTTGGCCATGTTTTTCCTGATTTTTAGAATTCGACACATTTGACCTTAAAATTTGAAGCACTTAGAGATGAAATCTTTCAAAACGTCACTAATCATAAATGTAGTGCTTGGAGTCTAGTTTCCAAATATGTAATTTATTTCAATACCCAAATTGTACAAATTGAGTTTCAATAGACATTTCTAAAAACCACTATTTAAAAGTCACTTTTTTTTACCATACCATACACGTGTACGACATCCATATTTTGACTTAAATTATCGTATTTTCCTAAATCATTTTGGGAAAATATTTGTGACTCACTCAAGCTTGTTCTTGATATTTTTTTGTAATTTTTTATTGAAATTTTTTTTTGTTAAATTCTTATTAGGCAAATTTGTCATTTTTAAAAATCATCGTGTATGACATGCATAAGATGACCTAAACTTATCATTTTTTTATTTTTTATTTTTTAAATTGAAAAAAATTGTCTAAAGTTTGTTCTCGTGCAATCCGTTTGTCAAAATGTTGTGTTGATCAAAAGTTATTAAAATAGTAAAAAACCTTGATATTTAAAGTTTATGGACCAATTTTATTAGAAATTAATTGAAAAATAGAAAAAATAATCCAATTGCAAAACAAATTACATATTTATAATATACATTGTCTCATCTAAAATGGGTTTTAATTTTGTCAAAAAATTCGCAAAAAGGTCGTCAGCCATATGTCCAAAGTCGGTATTTTTTTTTACATTGTTAGGACCTTCAACTTGCAGGTCAAACCAGGTTGAAGGCCTAGGTTCGGATTTCCAATGCTTTTCCCGAACCAAAATCCTAGGCAAAAACCCAACCACAAAGCAAATAAAAATTCAAATTTTAAAAAACGGGATCCCGATTATAAAATAGGATCACATTTATTAATAAACGGGATCCCGTTTTATAATCATGATCTTGTTCCTTAGTCTATAATATTCGGACCGTTGGGAGGGAAACAGGATCCCGTTTTATAAATGGGATCTCATTTCCTTTCCAATGATCCCCACATTCAATATCAAAGAACGAGATCTTGATTATAGAACGAGATCCCATTTCTTTTATTTAAATATACTGCAAAAAATTACTGTGAAGTGTGCAACTTCACATGTACGGCCAAGAGTAGTAAAAGTAAACTATTTTTCATGAGCTATTGTATTTACAGGTGGTGAACTTGATTTTTAGTTGATTTTATCAAACAAGGCATCATCTACACCATTTTTGAAGTGGAATTGTGTTATTTTTGTGCTTGTTTGGAGGAACAAAAGGTTTTCAATTTGCAATATGGATTGAATTTTTCAAAGGAGGCATGAAGAAAACAATTTTTAAAGTGGAATTGTGATAGTTTTATACTTGTTTTGAGGAACACGAGAGGAAGAATTTTGTCCTAATAGGTATTCAACTTCCAATTTGGATTGAATATTTTGAAGTATTTCACTATTAACATTCATTTGTACTTGAGAATTTTATAATTATGGGAGATAAAGCTTGTAATAACAGAATGAAGAAATTGAATCCTCAAGAAGTTGAAGCAAATAGAGAGGAGAGACAAAGAGAAAGAGAAAGAAGAATTAGAATGAAATCAATGAATGATGGTGGAGCAACCAATTCCACAACTATTGAAGATGAAAATATTGAGGATACCATGGTTGTAGATGAAGCTAATTTGCAAGGAGTCAATTTGGAGAAGAATATGATTATACAAACAAGTCCTACTATGTCTTCAAATCCCTCTTTGAATGCTATGGAGAATGTTTCAATATGCACAAATCCAGTATGTCTTCAAATCCACATGTTAGTGAAATGGTAAATTTAATGTAGAAGTTTTACAAGATGTTGGACTTAATGATGTGACATTGACAATATTGAGAGAGGTGAAACTTTTATAGGAATTTGTTGAAAAGCGAAAAGAAAAATCTTTTGTTGCAAATGAAAATCAATGATCATTTCTTGAAAATGAAAACAAAACTGTATTTTTGATGAAAATGAAAATGAAAATGAAAACCGTTTTGTTGATGAAAATGAAAATGAAAATGAAGATGAAAATCTAGAATGTGATGTTGAATTTAATGAAAATACTTTTTTTAAAATTGGAAGTGGTGTTTTGATAATCTTCTGGTCAAATTTCTTGAAGGCAAATAAAAACACATGCGAATAGAATATACACCAAATTCTTTTATCGTAAAAAATTTGCATTTCAATGTCAACTAATGATGCAATTGATGAGAATACAAAAAATGAGGAAAGTAATGAAAAGGTTAGGCTTTTATGTTAAACCAAAAAGAAAAGATCAATCATTAAAACATGTTATGTCTATTGTTGCTAGTGCCATTCAATCTATTGGAATAAATAGTCGATCTAAAGATAAAAACGAAGCAAGAAAAGCTATAACAACTCCTATAGTTAATAAAGAAACTTTGAATAAAATAATGGTAAGCAATATTAGTGAAGTTTTAAAAATACATCCTAAAACATTACTAAGAGTGGCAAAAAGAAGAGAAAGTATAGAAAATGATCCAATCAATCAATGTTGAGGTTTCAGTGGATGACTACCGAGGTCTGATATGAAATTTAATGTTAAAATTAAATCTTTGATCAAAAAATATTGGCATGATAATACTAGGGTTTCATCTAATGCTAGAGATGTTTTAAAATTAAGGGTGGGGTCCAAAGTTCGTGATCCTCACCCAAAACACCTATTAGATACAACACAAACTGAATTTCATAAAAAAAATTGTAGCGATTCAATGTTACCTGGTAATATTAAAATTAGTCAAGGGTCTTTTGAAAAATGTAAACCCTGGTATGTAAAAATCAATAAGCAACGAATATCTTGTTGTTATAAAATACATGTTCAATTTCATTATTTTTATGATGTTTTTCGATATATACGTTGTACCTTGCATACTAACATGATTATACAGGATTGTGGTATTGATATGCCACCTGAAGCAATAAGAGAGTTTATTTCAGGTTTGTTTTGTAGAAAAATCTAATGATAAATTATTTTATTTAAGTTCTTGTATTTCTAGACAATGCATTAACTATGGAAATCTTTCATTTTTAAGAATTTGTTTGCATGAAAGTGTTGATCATGATTTTGGACAACAATTAGTAGATGTCAAAAGATTTAGGAATGTTTACTATTCTTTAAAAGATGGAAAAATAGGAAAGCATTGTGATTTAGTTACAGAAAAAGTTAGTGTGCATGCATTTATGAGTGAATTTAAGAATAAAATTGTACCAAAATATGTCATGCACTCTGAACATGCTCGATGGATTGATGGCCAATTTCGTGCATGTAGAAACACATTTTCAATTGGTACTATAAAGTCAGTGGTTGATTTTGTAGAAAACTATACTCTAGTTCCACAAGAGGAAATTCAATCACATTATTATAACTTGGTGTTTGTCCATATTGTTTATAGGCATGGATGATATACTTGAGGATGATAGAAAAGTTTGAGGGGAGTATCATTTTATTTGGTAATGATAGGTTACACTCATGAGTTTGTTCAATACTTGTTTGATTATATATTTTATAGAAATTTAAGAAGAGGAATCGGATGAAGAAGAACACTTCATATGGTTAGATAATTGTACGAGGCAATTCAAGAATGCTTGAATGTTCTGTTGGTTAAGTAGGGTTCACAAGGAACTTAATGTCCAACATATATGGATTTTTTTTGATGTTGGGCATGGTAAAGGAGAACATGATGGAGCTAGTGCGTGTCAAAAGAATTCTTGCTAGAGGACAATTAAAATTTGAGGATTTAGTAAAATTTAAAGATGCACGTGAGATTATGGATTGTTGTAATAGAAGATTATCTGCAGGGTGATCCCACAATAGTGGTTTACAATTTTTGGCCAAGCCGGACACTAAAATTATTATTTTTAACTAAATCTTCACATTGAGGGCACCTATAAGCGGCTAAACCATGAGGAATTTGAAGATGATGCAAACTAGAGTCTCGTCACATTTTTGTCTGTAGATTCTAAAAATATTTTTTCAAAATTTTGGAATCCAGGATTACATTTCTTCCATCTCCCATGAAAACTTGTTTCGAGGAAAACAACACATTTTTCAAAGAGTGATGCACATTATAGCATAACATTTTCCATGAAGGGATAAAATTCTAATTCTTCAATTTAGATTTTTAACTCTGATATCTAGTGCTTCCACTTGGTTAGATATTTTTATTGAATATTTTTTCTTTAATCAAGTTTGGTCAAACCAATTATAGTCCGGACATAAGCAATCATTATAGCAGCGTAACTTTTGTATATATCAAAATTCAATTTTATTTATTTTGTTGGATCAAGGACCTATTATCTAGTGCACTCTCATATTTTTCAATTTTTTTTATAATTTACTATTTTTCCACATGTGTGGAACAAAGACCTTCATTTTTGATGAAAACCTATGTTTCATAAAACTAAAAAAATAAATACATAATAAAACCAAAACATATTAAAATTATATTAGTTGGATAGCTCGTTTTGAGGACTACCATAATCCAATTGGTTATGTGAAGTCTCCTCCATTTTCATCCACCTCAGCACGAGCTCAGAAGTATAAAAATTAGACTTTTGTGTCTTGGGAGGATGAGGGGCAAGGGGGGTTCGAATGAACCCCTGGGGTTCAGCCGAACCCAAAGGGGTTCTCTCGAACCATGGTTCGGCCGAACCCTAGTTCGAGCGAACCCCTTTGCTATGCATTTGGTTTTTTTTTTGCAACCAAAATTCAAAGGGGTTCGCTCGAACCAATAGGTTCGTACGAACCCCCAAAATCACTTTTTTTGCTTTGGGGTCATTTTTTGTGAGTTTTCCTTCCTCACTTGAATTGTAAACCACTATTGTGGCTTCACCCTGCACCTAGTTTGAGTGATTACTCTATAGTTCATTGATTCTATTGGTTGGTCGAAGAAGAGAAAATTGTACCTATAGTTGATTGTGAGACAATCAGTGGATCTACTAAATGACATTCATTTAGGAATACGAAAACAAGAACATGGACTATTTGGACAAGGGAGCTTGCATGTTTTTGCCAATTTTGTATCTCAGGAGATTGGGAAGCATGTGAAAATATAGAATGGGTTGAACAATGGGAGCAAAGATCATTGACACTTGCAAAAGCACATAATCAATATGAAAGAACTATTGAAGAAAATGATCAATTGTTTGCATCTGAAGATTATGACCGTGTTTCAGACTTGTACAAGAAGGTAATTTTAATTCAATTTATTTCACTTTATTAAGTTATTTTGTAATACTAAATTATTTATATAGATATGCACAAGTTATTAAATCAAATTTTGTTGGCAGGACATGTGTATGTTGTTATTACACCTGAGGGGAATGAAGAGCAAACCAAATATTGGTTAGCTCGTTCTATGGAAACTAAACATAAGTTAATAACACCTCAAGAAGATGATGATGGATTTCATTATCCAATAGGTATGGTGATCCCCTTAAGACACCCCCTTAAGCAAATTTTGATAACAAGTTTTAGATCCCCTTAAGCATTTTTTTAGAACAAGTCTTTGATCCCCTTAAGAAAATTTTGAGAACTTATTTGATGATGGTTTTTGAACATGTTTTCCAATACGATCGGTGGTGGTTGTTGGCACTTGGCTACGAAAATACTTGAGAAGAAAGAATGGTCTACCTGCATTTGAAGACTATGAAACACATAAAAAGATTATACATTATTCACATTTGGTGGTGGCAAAAAACATTCACATTATACATTATTCACATTACTAAGGGAACCTAATGTTGAGACCAGAGCTCAATGATGTTCAGGTGCAGGAATGGGAGGACCAAGAGCAACAACAAGGGGTTGTGCATGCATGGGGCGTCAGGGATCAACCCTTGCCCCTAATATTTGTTGTGGCATGCCACCACCAACACCCTTAAATGATCTAAAATCAAAATAATTGGGCTTTTTCCCCAAAACAAACTCTACATACAGTTTTCTCAAAAAATACAATGGGCACTCCCAATTAGCATGTGGGGGACTATCAAAAACCATATACCATCAATCCCAAAAATGTGCACTCATCTGCTTAGGATGTAAAGCACCACCTCATGGATATTCTAGATTTGTTGGGTGGAATGGGTTGTCAGTACTTGAGGTCGAAAGTAGGGGCTAAGATGGGCTACCGTTATTTTAAAAGGTCTAATATTTGAACATGCCTGCAGAGACCAGCGGAATAAGAATTGTCTCATTTGTTCTCTCTCACCGTCGATGCTGTCAAGTTGAGAATTGATCGTGATGGCATCAACAACATTTTGCATCGTAGATGCAAAACGTCTCACATGTGGCAGAATCAATGCTTGACTTTGCATAGCATTGATTTGATTTTGTAAGGATGCAACTTGATCATTTATACGTGCTCGCGAGAGAGCCTCTTTAGATGTGATAGGTGATGGATGTGACATATTAGGTGGAGGGGGAGGGCGAGGTGGATGTGGCTGTGGCTGAGGTGGTGGATTGATGATATCATCAATGTTAAAATCATCCATGATATGAGATATAATTGTGCAGCTGCATTAAATCATACAAAATAGGATGTGCATACATATATTAAGATCATATATTTAATTGAAATAGGATGAGCAACATATATATTAAGATCATATATTTAATTGAAATGCACATATATATACATTGATTGTTCAACTCAAGAGCATGTACATACAAAATTCAAAATTTAACATGTACATGTATATTTAAAATAAAAAATATGATGCATAATTTGCATGCGTACAAATCATTAAACTAAACTATGTACATACATACAAATTTCAAAATTTAAGAACTATATATGCAAATTTTTAATACATGCATATACATACTAAACAATAAACTTGAAACATTTACAAAAGCTCATTTTAAGTCTAACACACACACACATACATATATTACAATTTTTCAGCAGGAGAAATCATGATCTAGTAGATAGTCATAAAATATATACTATTATATATTATTCATTATAAGTTCATAAATTCCACCAAATTCATAAATCCATGTCACTAAAAATATCCATCCTGGTAAAATCATAGAGGAAATTCATACTAAAATGCATATCTCCAACCAAATTTATAAAATTCATCACACAAAATATCCATGGATTCACCAGGTTATAAAATTCATGACTGTTTGAATCATTGTCTTAATTTAGAAACTATTGTGGCTCTCTCTTGCATCTCTTCATTTCTTTGTGTTTTCCTTTTCAAAATTAGGAGTTCTCCTCTCCTCTAGCCATTGTCGATGCTCATCTATGATCCCATCCATAGCCATGATAGCATCAACAAGGGTTTGCATCCTAGATGCAAACATCCTCACAGGAGGTGCGACACATTCTTCATTTTGAATAATGTTGATTTGATCTTGGATGGTTCTAGCAGAAGCATTGATTTGTGCTTGCAAACGAGCATGCTCATTGATTTCAGGTGGTGGAGGTGGGGGGTTACGAGGTGGAGTGGGTGGAGGTGGAAGTGAAGGTGTTGGAGATGGATGGCGTGGAGGTGGATTATGGATGGCGTGGAGGTGGATTGCAAATACTATTGAATGGATCCATGTGATCTTTAAGATATGAGTGAACCTGCATTAGATTTGTAATTTCAAGATGTAAGATACATGTTTAAGAAATACCTTTAAACCATTCAATATAAATGGCCTTAAATAATTGAATACAAATGATAAAATATGTAAGTCTCATTTATGTCTAAGGCTACATGTTACTTGAATGAAATACAATTAACTATTAATATTATATAATCTTGCAGGATCTTATTATTGTTAAATTTGGTTGCCTTGGGCATCTTTGATCACCAAATTTTAAGAACTTCTTTGATCCCTCTTAAGAAATGTCATATTGGGACCCCTTAAGAAATTGAATTACGATTTAGGGTGACAGGATGGCTTAAGGGGATCTACGTCTAGTGAGGTCCTAGGAGAAAATGACATGGCTCAAGTGAATAAAATTTGGTGAAGTTGCCCAAGGCAACCAAATTTCATTAAGAGTCTTTAAAGAAAAAATGATGGCTTTAGGGTTTAGGTTTAGACTTTAGAGTTTAGGGTTTAGGGTAATAGGATAACTTAAGGGGATCTACATGTAGTAAGATCCTAGGACAAAATTACATGGCATAAGGGAATGAAATTTGGTGGAGTTGCCTAAGGCAACCGAATTTTATTAAGAGCCTAAGAAAAAATGATGGCTTTAGGGTTTAGGGTAATAGGGTAACTTAAGGGGATATATGTAGTAAGATCCTATGACAAAATTACATGCCATAAGGGAATGAAATTTGGTGGATTTTCCTAAGACAACGAAATTTCACTTTAAGGTTAGGTAGAAAAAATGAATGGTTTAGTGTTTAGGGTTTAGATTTTAGAGTTTAGGGTTTAGGGTTTAAAAAACTTAGGGTGAAGTTTTGGTGCCCCTTGGAATATAATGAACTTGCAAGTTAGTGAATAACATTTTCTTGTGGAATAGTTGATTGAGATCTACTCTTGTTTCAACTGACCAACCTAGATCATGAAATCTCATTCATATTATAATCTTGCAGGATCTTATTATTGTTAAATTTGGTTGCCTTGGGCAACTTTGATCACCAAATTTTAAGAACTTCTTTGATTCCCTTAAGAAATGTCATATTGGGACCCCTTAAGAAATCGAATTACGATTTAGGGTGACAAGATGGCTTAAGGGGATCTATGTCTAGTGAGGTCCTAGGAGAAAATGACATGGCCCAAATGAATAAAATTTGGTGAAGTTTCCCAAGGCAACCAAATTTCATTAAGAGCCTTTAAAGAAAAAATGATGGCTTTAGGGTTTAGGGTTTAGACTTTAGATTTTAGGGTTTAGGGTAATAGGATAGCTTAAGGGGATCTACATGTAGTAAGATCCTAGGACAAAATTGCATGGCATAAGGGAATGAAGTTTGGTCGAGTTGCCGAAGGCAACCAAATTTCATTAAGAGCCTAAGAAAAAATGATGGCTTTAGGGTTTAGGGTTTAGAGTTTAGAGTTTAGGGTTTAGGGTTTAGGGTAATAGGATAACTTAAGGGGATATATGTAGTAAGATCCTATGGCAAAATTACATGGCATAAGGGAATGAAATTTGGTGGATTTTTCGAAGACAACCAAATTTCACTTTAAGGTCAGGTAGGACAAAATGAATGGTTTATTGTTTAGGGTTTAGATTTTAGAGTTCAAGGTTTAGGGTTTACAGAACTTAGGGTGAAGTTTTGGTGCCCATTGGAATATAATGAACTTGCAAGTTAGTGAAGAACATTTTCTTGTGGAATAGTTGATTGAGATCTACTCTTGTTTCAACTAACCAACCTAGATCATGAAATCTCATTCATATTAAAATCTTGCATGATCTTATTATTGTTAAATTTGGTTGCCTTGGGAAACTTCACCAAATTTTAAGAACTTCTTTGATCCCCTTAAGAAATGTCATATTGGGACCCCTTAAGAAATCGATTTACGATTTAGGATGATTGGATGGCTTAAGGGGATCTAGATGTCTAGTGAGGTCCAAATTTAGTCATACTATGGCCTCATTGGTTCCATCTAGCTCTAGGTCAAAAGTGTTTACCCCTCTAATAAAAAAAAGTATCATGTTAAAAATGAATCAATCTATACATATCACAAAAATAACATACATCTATCAAAACAAGTAAAAATTTCCTCCTACATTAGAGGATATCAAAATAAATATGAAATATTTTAATAATTATACTTGTAATCACTTATTAATAAGTTATATCATACATAATTTTAATCACATAATAAAGGAATAAATATACATATGTAGAAGATACAAAAATAAAAAGAGGCTACTCACATGGATCTTGATCCTTCTAGGAAGTGCCTAGATTGGTGTATTTCGTGTAGGAATCTATGTAGGTGTTGGGACCTTCACCTCTCTCCTTGTATATTTCCAACAATCCCACTCACTCCCTCTATAGAATTATTTCCTTTGTTATTATCTAGTTCTTTTAATCTTCTAAATTAACCTCTTATTTATAGGAGCATAATATGAATCCTCCTCCTATCTCTATTGTAATAATAGCATAGTTCCTCCAACCTATCATCATGTACCTCCTCCCTTTCCCATGTAATAGGTGTACCTTAGGTGTTAAATGGTTCCATCTTGGTCTCCTTATTGATGCATTTCTATCCTTCCACATAAATCTATATAGTATCAAAATATAGGTAATTTTATGGTTATTGAATCTCCCTTAATTGCTAAAGAATCCATTATGCTTGAGGATGGGTGGATTATTATCTAGGATCACATCTTAAAAATCCTCAGAGGTCATGGTATGTGTTTCTTAATACATATATTCCCATACAAACCTCTTTCCATGTATTATCAACTCTCCTATATAATAGACACCTTACTAGATTTAAATTTCATATGATATATACCCAAGTGTTTCCAATTGGAATTGCTATAATTATAATTTTATGGTATTCTAGATATTCATAATAGTTTTCATAAATCTACCAAATAGACCCATTCTTGACATTGAACCTACATAATTTTAGGTATGTCCAATGAAAGAAACTTTACCCATAGCACTCTCACTCGCTCTCCTATCTTGTGGATATAATAGAATAAAGTTTTCTTCCAATGATTTAGATCCCTAATGATCATGTCTAAGTGTCATAGAGAGTGATCATCCACTCTTCATAAACTTGTAAACCAAAAGGTTTTATATTATGTGTTCAAAAAAACATTACAAAAAGCTCTACTGAATGGTGACACAAAGGGTTAAATGGGTAACCAAATTTCATTTTAAGGTCCTAAGAAAAAATTCAAATGCTTTAGTGTTGAGGGTTTGGATTTTACAGTTTAGGGTCTAGGGTTTAGCAAACTTAGGGTGAAGTTTGGGTGGCCCTTGGAATAATTTAGACTTGCAAGTTAGTTCCAATTGGAATCAATTGTACGTGCTTAGATTTACGAATTTGCTAACTAAATTTGCAAACAAACATCAAGATAAACTTTATAAATTTTAACTATTCTTTAACATATTTTTTCTAATCTAATTATAATTTAACATTGAAACTAAAGTTTAACATATCATTTTTTCCATACAATGCAAATAAAATTTAAAACATTTAAGCAATGCAAATGATTTTTTTTAGCTTGAAATTACCTAGTTTTCAAAATCAAAATGATTTGTTCGATTTCAATTTAGGGTTTTAAAAAAAAAAATCGATCCAATTCAGTTTAGGGTTTCAATTTCTAAGCAATTAGGGTTTTTAATGAATTTTTTTTCAAAAGTTTGTCTATGCTACCACATTTTTCATACATGTCTTCCATTTAGCGTTTTATCAAATAGTTCACTGCCTTGTTGCTATGGCTAAAAGCCTAAAACAAGTGATTTTGAAAAAGCTATGGATGCTTGGAAAAAATCAATCAAATCATAATAGTAAGCAACAAGCTACGGTCTCGTGGCTTTTTTCGCATGAAAATCAGCGTTGGAGTTCGGTTGGAGGCTGAAAACTACTTGTAAGGGCATAAATAAATCTTGTTCTACAACTTGTACGACCAAACTTTCTGTTCCAACACATCCATATGGGTACTTTTAGGTTAGGTATGGGCCCCTTTCGCACCCAAATAGGCCGAAGTAGTTTGTGCTACGTTCAACCAGCGAAATCCCTTAGAGTCCAAAGTGCAAAAGGGCAACAATCTTTGACGGACTGTTACTCGAAAACTGTGATGCCTACAAAAAAAATTTTTGAGTCTATGAGATCATGTTGGGCCCCTCAACAATAACCTCTCTCAAATTTTTCTATCTTAGAGGGGTTTTCCAGTGGTGATGAGTTTTCAGTTGAGGGAAAAGTTGTCAAATGCAAACAGTGTAAAGTTGCAAAGTGGTGCAACTTTCATTCTGCAACTTGTACGACCAAATGGCCTATTCCAACACGTCCAGATGGGTACGTTTGCACTAGGGATGGTCCTCTTTTGCATCCAAATACACTGAATCACTCTGAACTACATTGGACCGACGATTTCCCTTAAGAGTCCAAAGTGTTAAAAGGCAACAATCTTTGAAGGGTTATTTCTCAGAAATCGTGATGCTTATAGACTCTTCATATGAGGCTATGGGATCGTGTTGGGACCATCTACAATGACCTCTCTTAGTTTTTGCTATCTCAGAGACATTTTCCTATGGTGACGAGTTTTCAATTAAGGGAAAAATTGTTAGATGCAAGTAGTGTAAAGTTGCAAAGTGGTGCAAATTTTATTTTGCAACTCGTACGACCAAACAGACTGTTCCAACACGTCCTAATGGGTACATTTACACTAGAGATGGTCCGCTTTTGCACCCAAATACGTTGAATCACTCTGAGCTACATTGGATCAGTGAATTCCCTTAAGAATCCAAAGTGCTAAAAGACAATAATTTTTGAAGGGTTATTTCTCAGAAATTGTGATGCTTACAGACTCTTCATCAAAGGCTATAGGATTGTGTTGGGACCATCTACAATAACCTCTCTCAGTTTTTGCTATCTCGAAGGCGTTTTCCCATGGTGACAAGTTTTTAGTTGGGGGAAAAATTGTCAGATGCAAGTAGTGTAAAATTGCAAAGTGGTGCAACTTTCATTCTGCAACTCATACGACCAAACAGACTATTCCAACACATTTGGATGGGTATGTTTACGCTAGGAATGGTCCTTTTTTCACCCAAATACACCAAATCACTCTGAGCTACATTGGACCGACGATTTCCCTTAAGAGTCCAAAGTGTTAAAAGGAAACAATCTTTGAAGGGATATTTCTCAGAAACCGTGATGCTTATAGACTCTTCGTCTGAGGCTATGGGATCGTGTTGGGACCATCTACAATAACCTCTCTTGATTTTTTCTATCTCGGAGGAGTTTTCCTGTGGTGACGAGTTATTAGTTGAGGGAAAAGTTGTCAAATGCAAGCAGTGTAAAGTTGCAAAGTGGTGCAACTTTCATTCAGTAACTCATACGACCAAACAGACTATTCCAACATGTCTGAATGGGTATGTTTACGCTAAGGATGGTCCTCTTTTGCACCCAAATATGCCAAATCACTCCAAGCTACATTAGACCTGTGATTTCCCTTAAGAGTCCAAAGTGCTAAAAGACAGCAATCTTTGAAGGGTTATTTCTCATAAACCATGATGCTTACAGAATCTTCATCTAAGGCTATGGGATCATGTTGGGACCATCTACAATAACCTCTCAATTTTTTCTATCTCGAAGGCGTTTTCCCGTGGTGACGAGTTTTCAGTTGAGGGAAAAGCTGTCAGATGCAAGCAGTGTAAAGTTGCAAAGCGGTGCAACTTTCATTCTACAACTCGTACGACCAAACAAACTATTCCAAAACGTCTGAATGGGTACATTTACATTAGGAATGGTCCTCTTTTCCACCCAAATATGCCGAATCACTTTGAGCTACATTGGATCGGTGATTTCCCTTAAGAGTCCAATGTGCTAAAAGGCCATACCATCTATTGTACGGTCTATAGCTCAATGGTATGGCCATGGTAGATGTTATCAGAACTCTATAAGGTGACTATGTGGGTTTAAAGAGATAGAAAGGTCTGTAGTTGAGTTGGTGAGTTGCCATGCACGACAAAAATGAGTGAAATTAGGTGAAAAATGGTGGTTACAACATGCTAATGTCAATGAAACGTGGGGGAAACAAGATTTAAGGTTGGGTCAAGCTTGTGAAAGTCCTAATAAATGTGTTTGATGATTTTATAGGGTGTGGCAAGGTTGGGAACATTAATTTCCTTAAAAACCTCATGAAAGTTGCTAAAAATGAGGGCTTGTTGAAATAGACCTTTAGAAAGCATATCTCACCAAAAAAAATTATGGTTTTGATAGTTTGGTAGACTATTTAATGCTTCTCCATCGAAATTTCAGGTTTGGGAAGTGTTTAAATATGAGTCTCTTTGTAAAATGGGCCTATTTTGGGGTCTTGAACAACAAAAGAGTGTTCCACCCATGTTTTAGTGAAGTTGCACCCAAGTTTGGGTTTGAGGATCAAATTGGAGTATGAATCATCTTTAATTATATTTGTGTTGTTTAAAACCACCCGGCTTTTGCATCACAAAACTCTTACCCAATCAACTTGAACATCATTCACACCCAAATACCTTGTTTCCACTTTGCTAGATCAAAGACTCAATTACATTGGAAATGAACTTCACGTGACCTTTTTACATTTTTCTTTTTGGAAAAAGTGGCAAGCCACTATAATTTATTATATATAAATAGGAGATATTACAAAACTTGGTTCAAATGAGCATATCGATAGGAAAGAACTAGGAAGAAAACCTCTGGTTGTAGCTCGATTAAGTACAAAAAGCTCTTACAGAATTGTCCCAATAATAGTAACAAAGCATATGCTTGTATGACTATTTCAACCTATGAGTTTCCAAAATACATACCCCTTTACATTTTAAACATACCCTTTATACAATGCCAGACATTTGACCCATATTTCAAAAAACATCACTGGATATAGATTATGCCCATACATAGTTATGATCCTTTTACATTGTTTCACATTTGAAAATTCAAATTTTACAAAATTTTCCTATTGGAGGCATTCAGGGCACAATCTTCCACAAGAGTAGCATGTTGACGTTCTAGAGTGACAAGCACCTGTACAAACCATCAAGGTAGTAGTTAAACTACATACAATAGAAAAGATGCTTAGAATAAAAGAAGCTTAGAATACAAAATCTATATTAAATTATAATTTGTCCCATACCTCTCTGAAAGGATCAAAGCTGGCTATTGTTGCAGTAGGTCCATGATCAATCATGCCAGGAATATCACAAAAGTTGTCAAATGAGAAATCTATATTGTCACAATAGAAAAGATGCTTAGACTAACAAATATATAGTAATCTAAACAACTTGAATGATGATGAATTGGTAATGCAAACTATAAAAGATGCTTAGAATAACCAATCTATATTATTCTAAATGACCTAATTGATGATCAGATGGTAATGCAAACTATAAAAGACACTTAGAATAACCAATCTATATTATTGTAATATGTCGCATACCTCTCCGAAAAGATCAAAGTTGGCTATTGTTGCAATAGATCCATGATCAATCGTGCCAAAAATATCACAAAAGTTGTCAAATGATAAATCTATATTGTCACAATAGAAAACATGCTTAGACTAACAAATCTACATTAATCTAAACAACTTGAATGATGATGAATTGGTAATGCAAACTATAAAAGATGCTTAGAATAACCAATCTATATTATTCTAAAAGGTGCTTAAATATTGATTGAAAATTCTTGTGGCCCACAACCAAACGGTTCGTGTTGATCTCTTGCCTTCAAAATTGTTTATAATGTTCTCATCAATTTCAAGTAACCATTTAGGGGTTCTTGAAGGTCTTGAATTTGGAATATGTCTTTCTTCCACACAAGGTTTTTCATTTCTCATGTAATCTAGTGAAACATAATTTACAATTGCTTCAATATTATGTTCAAAAACTTCAATTCCAACATTTTCACCTTGAACATTTTCAATATCAATTTCAATTTCATTCCCAATTTCAATATCATGTTCAACATCTTCAATTCCAACATTTTCACCTTGAACATTTTCAATATCAATAATTTCATTCCCAATTTGAATATCATGTTCAACATCTTCAATTCCAACATTTTCAATATCAATTTGAACATTTTCATTTCCAATTTCAATATCATGTTCAACATTTTCACCTTGAACATATTCAATTTCCTCTTCACTTGAAAGACCATAGGGCTCGAGTTCACCAATATTTAACATGCCTTGTCTTCTCTTCCTATGACCTTCTCTATCTCTTTGTCTATATGCTTCAATTTGTTCTTTTGTAAGCTTTCTCTTATATTTTTGCTTTCGACGACTACTGCTCCCCATTATACCTCATAAAAGATGCTAAAAAATGATTGCTTATGACAAATTTGAGTAGAATATGCTCCAAAAAGTTGATCTTTGTCTCTTCCTGTTTGAAATCGCATGTTTGTCGCCTACAAAGCTTGCAAACAAAATGTAGGGTTCGTTGGGATGCCCAAAATGACCCACATGGGATTTTTCTATGGTTGACAAATCCGATATTGGATAAAATCTGATATCTGATTTGAAAAACATTTTAAAATGTTTTGTAACGATGGGATTTTAGTGCTACAAATCTGATATCCGATTCAAATTAGATATCTGATTCAATTAAGATATCCGATTTGATCTGATATCTTATTCAAATCTGATTTCCGATTCAAATCGGATATCCGATTTGTGCACAAATAGACCTAAGAGCAATTAGGAGGTGGAGGATGGGCAAGAGAGAGACAAAGAGGGGGAGAGAGAGAGACAGAGAGAGAGAGGGGGGGAGAGAGAATTAAGAGGGGGGAGGGAGAGACAAAGAGAGAGTAGAGGGTAGATGGTTTAAGGGTAGAGGGGAGAGAGATAGAGGGAGTCAGTGAAAGAGAGGGAGGGAGGGAGTGGGAGAGAGATAGAGGGTAGAGGGTAGAGGGCTGAGGCGGCTTAGGGCCTAAGGGTTAAGGGCCTAGGGCTCTAAGGGGTTAAGGGCCTAGGGTTAAGGATATGTGGAGAGAGGATAGAGGAGAGGGCAGGGAGGGGGAGAGAGAGAGAGGGGCAGGAGGGCTCAAGGCCTAAGGGCAGAGAGGAGAGAGATGGGGAGGAGGACTCCAAGGAGAGAGATAGAGAGAGAGAGAGAGAGGAAGGGGAGAGATAAAGGGCATATAGGGTTAATGGTAGAGGGTAGAGGGTCAAGGGTTTATAGTCTAAGGGTTAAGGGCCTAGGGCCTAGGGTTAAGGCAGAGGAGAGATACAGAAGGAGTGTGTGTGTGTGTGTGTGTGTGTGTGTGTGTGTGTGTGTGTGTGAGAGAGAGAGAGAGAGAGAGAGAGAGAGAGGGGGGGTAGGAGAGAGAGAGGGTAGAAGGTTTAAGGGTTTAGGGTAGAGGGGAAAGAGATAGAGGGAGTGACTCTAAGAGAGAGACCTGAGAGAGGGAGAGGGGGAGGAGGGAGAAACTTGAGAGAGAGAGAGAGAGAGGGAGTGGGAGAGAGATAGATGGTATATACACACGGTGAGGTGGCAGGGCTGCATGGGCTAAGGTTTTAGGGTTTAGGTTAAGGGTAGAGGGAGAGACATAGAGTGAGGAAGGAGCAGAGACCCAGAGAGGGAGAGGGTAGAGGGCGAAGGGTTAAGGGTAGAGGGAAAGAGATAAAGGGTATATAGGGTTTAAGGATTATGTGGAGGGAAAGAGATAAAGGGAGCGGACTCTCTTAAGGGAAAGAGATAAAGGGGGCTTAGGGCTACGGGTTAAGAGCAGAGGGAAAGAGACAGCGGAGTGACTCGAGAGAGAGAGACCCGAGAGAGGGGGTAGGATGGAGAGACTTGAGAGAGAGAGAGAGAGAGAGGGGGAGTGGGAGAGAGATAGAGGGTATATAGGGTTAATGGTAGAGGGTAAATGGTTTAAGGGTTTATAGTTTAAGGGTTAAGGGTTTAGGGGCAAGGGTAGAGGGAGAGATATAGAGGGAGTGAGTGTGTGTGAGAGAGAAAGACTTGAGAGAGGGAGAGGGAGAGGGGGTAGGAGAGAGAGAGGGGGGGTAGAGGGTTTAAGGGCCTAGGCCATGGCTAAGGGCAGAGGAAAGAGATAGAGGGACTAACTCCCAAAGAGACTCTGAGAGAGGAGAGTGAGAGAGAGAGAGAGAGGGAGGGAGAGAGAGAGAGAGAGAGAGAGAGAGAGAGAGAGAGAGAGAGATAGCTGGGCATATGGATAGAGGGGCATATATAGGGTTAATGGTGTAGGATTTAAGGGTTTAAGGTTTAAGGTTTAAGGGTTTAGGGTTTAGGTTAAGGGTAGAGGGAGAGATACATAAAGGGTTTGAGCCAGAAAGAGAGAGAGACCCGAGAGAGGGAGAGAGTAGAGAGAGAGGAGGAGGGTTACTGCAGGAGGGTAGAGGGTTTTAAGGGCTAAGGGTAGAGGGCACAGAGATAGGTGGAGTGGACTTTGAGAGAGAGACCAGAGAGGGAGAGGGGTAGGAGGGAGAATCTGAGAGAGAGAGGAGTGGGAGAGAGATAGAGGGTATATATGGTTAATGGTAGAGGGTAGAGGGTTTAAGGGTTAAGGTTTTATGGTTTAGGGTTAAGGGTAGAGGGAGGATATATAGAGTGAGAGAGAGAGACCTAAGAGAGGGAGAGGGGGTTAGGAGAGAGACTTGAGAGAGAGACAGTAGAGGGTAGAGGGTTTAAGGGTTAAGGGTTTAGGGTTTAGGGTTAAGGGTAGAGGGGAGAGAGATAGAGGGTAGAGGGGAGAGAGATAGGAGTGATTGAGTGAGAGACTTGGGAGAGAGAGAGATGAAAAGAGATAATATTTAAATATTTATATATTAGTAATATATATATACATTAACTAAAATATTGAAATAATATTTAAATATTATACATAATAATATAATATATTATATATTAAATACATAATTCGGTAAGAGATTATCATAAATTGTATATTACATATTACATTATAAACTATATTGTATATTGTATATTGTATATTAAATTATAAACTTTGTTGCATTTTTTAAATCATATATTATAAATTGTATAACAGTTTTTAAACTCATATCTAAAACATATTGGATATCGGATTCAAATCGGATATCTGATATCTTTGACACAAAATTTAATGCCTCAGGATTAGCCTCGAGCTTTCTTTGGAATTTGGTTCGGACATGCCAATCCTAAGAAGTCAACACAAAAAACGTGTTTAAGAACTTACCTTGATTTTCTAGACTTTGCCCATGTGGTTGATGAATTTTTTTTACCCAAACTTGATGAAATGAAAAGGGTTTGTAAAGGAGCTTCTCAACTTTCCACCAATATAAATTATACTTTTACTTTGAATTTAATAAATAATTATTATTCATTTTCTATTATAATTATGACTAAAGTCCTGATTGATAGGCTGATTGAAAAACATCTATAGCTTTAAAACAGTATCACATTTTTTAAATCCAAAACATGCATCACATTCTATGCTTCGCATACTATAGGATTAAAAAAATGGATTTCATGAAGTTTTGACCAAGTTAAGGTGGCCAGACATACGAGTTTTTATATTTTTTAAAAGTTGTAATAAAAATTCATAATTAATTATTTACTTGGAAAAAAATTACAAAAAAATATGCATCAGATCCGGACATGAGTCCTCTACTTATATCTAAAATCTTATAAAAAAATATTATCATTTTATTGTGGTTAGGGTGGTTAGACAGACACCTACTCATTTTTTCCCTAAAATTTAAGTACTACTACATTGAAATTTCAAATTTTCACCAAATAGATTTTTTTAAAATAAACCTAGTAGTTTAGAAACTACATTCAATTTTCCACGTATTCTATTCTTATATGTTTTTAAAATAATATAGATAACTTATTCAAATTTTTACGTCAAGTTGCCTAACTCTATTTTTTTTGAATTTTTATTGCCACTTAAGGGCCTATTTTTTCCATGATGATCATGTACATACTCTAGATTAGGATCTTTCACTTGAATATAAAATTTGTGTGGTTTTTGTTCATGATTCTTGCATTTAACTTGATTCCTAGTCTTCAAACTATAACCCTAATTCTAATTGAGTTATAAACCTAATTGTACTCTAACCCTACTTTTACATAAAATCTAACCCTAACCCTAACCCAGACCCCAATCTTAACCCTACTACTAATTGAACCCTAACCCTAACTTATCCCTAATATTAACCCTAACCTTGATTGAATCCTAAGCCTAAACTATCCCTAGTACTAACCCTAACCCTAACCCTAATTACACATTATTTAAAAACTAATTGAACTATAAACTAACCCTAATTCAACACTAAAAATAACCTTAAATATAATACTAACCCTAACCCTAATACTAATACTAATACTAACCCTAACCCTAAACCTAATTAAACCCCAATCAAACTCTAATTGAACTCTAACCATAAACCTTAATTGAATTGTAATTCTAATTAAACTCTAAGCCTAATTGGACCCTGGGCAACCTTAATTGAACCTTAACCCTCAGCCTAATAGTAACACTAAGTAAACCCTAATTGTAATCCAAATTTAACCTTAACCCTAATTTAACCCTAACCCTAATTAAATTATGATTGAACCTTAACCCTAATTGGACTCTAGCCCTAACCCTAAACTTGAATTAAATCATAACCCTAAATGAACCCTTTAACCTTAATTGAACACTAACTTGAACCCTAAGTGCAAGCCTAGCCCTAATTATATATTTGAACCCTGAACCTAACCCTAGGTAATATCAAGTTTAACCCTAATTGAACCCTAACCCTAACCTTAACCATTACTAAAATTAAACCCTACTCGTAATTGAGCACTAGCTCTTACACTAATTGAACCTAACCCTAACTCTAACCCTAATTGAACCTTAACTAAACACCAACCCTATTTGAACCCCAAAACTCACCCTAACCCAAATATTTATCAAATAACCCTATCCCTAACCCCAATTGAACCTTAACCCTAACCTTGACAATAACCTTAAATAAACCCTAATCATAATCCAAATTGAACCTTAAGCTCAATTAAACTCTAACCCTAATCAAATTATAACCCTAATTAAACCCTAAGTCTAATTGAACATTGTAGTGTAGGAAAATGCATACCCGTGCATTTTCACGCTTGTTTGGGCCCACCTTGCTTTTTTTATCCTTATTTATGTCTTAATTGGTCCTATTTTGTATCTGCAAGCCTAATAAACTATATCTTTTTATGGCTAATCTTGACAAACATCAAAGGGGAAATGATTATAATTCAATGATTATGGTTGTGTCCTTGATTTTTGGACTAGGAATAATAAGACACATAGGGTGTCTTTGTCCCCCAAAGGTATTGGGACCCTAATTTCAAGTGTGCCTTAAATGGGCCTCTTTTTGTAGTTTGTGCCCCAAGTTTCATGCCTCAGGACTAAGATCCCCCTTAAGGTATTTTCGGGATTTAATTTCAAATTTTGGCAAGATTTAGCCTCCTTCAATTAATGAATTCATATGTCGGCTTTTTGTGGTGTAACTCCAAGATATTAAGCATGGATAAGTACAAATACAAGGTTCATTCTCTCATTTTCATATAACAAGATATCTAAGCATTCTAGCAATTTCAAGAAAGTATTCAAGAGCATTTCATCAAGCATTTGGAGCCATCATCAAGATTCAAGCATCATATCAAGGATATTGTTGCATCATGTGTGTTATTGTGCTAACAATTGTGATGTAGGGTTTATGATTCAAGCAAGTGTTTTATGCAAGATCTGCATCCTTCAAGCAAGAGTCAAGAACCACATCCATTGTAGCCATTTCAAGCATATTTGTAGCACCTTATTACAAGGGTTTGGTGAGTTGCAACATGGTATTTTGTTCATTCATCATTTGCCTCCATTTCATTCTATTTCAAGGTTTAATTACCAACAAGGGGTTTGACCAAGGAAAACCCCCATTTACTAACAATCAAAAAGTTTTTCATCTCTTGTGTGCTTATGATTGTAGATTTAGGTTGATGACTTGAAGATCATTTGAAGTGAAAAGTTTCAAATTTGCATTGCAAAGTTGTCATCTTCATGGAAACTCACCTATAGGCCAAATCTAGAAGTTTCAAAACCTGAGATCAGAGAAGAAGGAAGTGCAGACATCAACCCTAAGGATCACATTCAAAATTTTTAGAAATTTAGATCAGGGCTAAGATGGTAGCAAGGGTATCTTAGTCTTCCAAGTGGAATTTTTCATAGATTCTTTCGGATCCTCTTCCAGCATCCGAAGATTCCACATTTCTCCCAAAAAACAACAGCGAGACTAATAAGACAGTACAAGGATTTCTTAGTCCTCCATAGCAAATTTTGACAGCTTCTTTGCATTTCCAGAATCCTCATGAAATTTCTAGACTTCCCAGGTACATACATCATAACTTCATGTTGCTTAATTTCATCATTTGCATCATTTATTTAGCTTGCATTACTAGGTTTAGTGAGTTGAACGTTAAGTTGTCTTTTCCAAGCTTTTGCTTGGTGGTGAATCCCTCAGAGCTTAAAGAACCCCCCTCCTAGTTATTCCTTGTTGAGAATTGACTCACCTTCGAGGTTGATAGTCAATCCAATTTGGATACCTAGGACATCCTTGAATGGCAATTGGAGAATAGTGGTGTTCTATGACCTAGGTTATAAAGCATCCCCATTTTTCATATTGTTCAAACCTTAACCCTAACTTTAACAATTACCATAATTATACCCTAACCCTAATTATATTGTAACCTTAATTAATTTGTAACCCTAATTAAATTGAACTCAAATCCTAATCCTCAACCCTAATTGAACCTTTATAATAATTGAACACTAACCTCAACCTTAACCCCCATATACAACTATGTAACGTCTCTCAACATAATTTATTAACAGGACTAAATATAATCTCATTATCTCAATAGAGTAAGATTTAAAAATAAGCACTAAACTAAATAAAAAATGGCAAAGGTATACAAATTCCACCATTACACTTATACTAGAACAATTGACTTAGTTTAATTTGAAAAGAAACATGTTCAATAGTAAAATAGCCTAAATTAATTACCTTCAAAATTGATGTCAAGTTTTTTAAAATACAAGAGAACTTATTTTAATATAGTAACTTTGAATGGGAATTTTATTTATAATTAGAAAATGATTTATGTTAAGTGAACTTATATCAAATATATTAAATTGATATTTTTATATATGTAATTTAATTTTTTTTAGTCTGTAATGTTGTAAAATTGTACCCTAGGGGAAATTTCATATTTGCGCATTTGACCCCTGCATTTATTGCACCTAGCCGCATTTATGACAAGAACCTTATGGGGGAATTTTGTGATTTCAAATCCATATTAAAGACCAGTGATGAAGCGACGACAATCTATCACCTCATTTCCTGAAAAATGATGAGATGGACATTCGTGCGACATGGTAACATTCCTAAGTTTTTTTGATTTAGAAATGGGGAATCTTGGAATCTTTAGCTCACAACACATGTCCCTACTGTCAAAATTTGAGAGTAACGAATCCTCAAGTACCCATGCAGCAACACAAAAATCATTCCTTTGTAAGCTCATTTTGTAAGTTCTTGGATTCTAACACTTCACTCTCTCACTCTGCCTCTACACTTTTGCTCTTATCTTCTCAATCTTTCTTCTATGACAAAGCTCTACTAGACTAGAAGGTCCCTCCAACAACCAAAGCTCTCTTGCAAGCAATCAATGACGCATCCGTCAAGTTAAGAGGGGGTCACGAACTATTGGTAACACTCTCTTGCTTCTTGTTTATTTATGAATAGATAACTTATTGTAGCTTTATCTTGTGATATAAGTTGTCCTCCTTGAGTAGGATTCAATTTTATCACTTTGTATTTGTTTACTTTGTGTCCATTTTCTCTATCTATCTAGCTGTCTGTGGAGGTGGGAACACCAAAATGGGGGTTTGATTGCGGCAAGCCCCAAAACATCCCCAACATTTTCCCTTGTTCATCTTATGTATAGGTTGTTTGAGAAAAGCTTGGAGGAAGATCTAAAATGCAGGACCCTTTGTAAGTTGGCTCTCCATTTTCCTTGTGTATTTCTAGCAGTTTTTGCTTTATGTCAATCTAGTTAGATAAACATACCTCATATTTGAGCTAGTTAGTAGGTCTATGGCATTTCTATCTAGAGGTTTAGCACTTTGTTTGTTTAGGACGCCAACGTGCCTCTAGGACCCTAGCATGCCGCATTAGCGTCCTTCTCTTGCACTGGTGTCCTACTCCTATGCTTTTGTCCTCTGTCTGAGATATGCTCCTTCTATGATAGATATCTTAGTATCTTGGTCTTTCAGTCTTTAAAGTAGTATGTTTGGTTACCCTTGTTGATATTTTGCCTTCGAGCTATTCTTTGCAATTTCTTCATCCTGCCTTCTAGTTCGATTAAACAAAACCTAAGGTATTTTAGGGTAGTTTGTTCCCTAGGATTCTCTTGAAAAGTAAGACGCTCATGAGTAGTGAATCCCCCTTCTTTTCACCATAAGTAGTGACTCTCATATCGCTTGAATAAACAAGCATACTTTGGATAATTTTTCTTGGATGTGGATGAGGAGAATCCTCTATCTAACATGATTATGGTGTTCCTATACCTCACCCTAAAGACCATATTCTTCTCCTCAATTGGGATACTATGGAAGTCTTCATGGATCTTGAATCCTCTAAAAAGGTAATTAAGATTGGAAAGTGTCTTTCTCCAGAGGAAGCTGAAGAATATTTTGATCTATTACATTCTCATCTTGATATCTTCGCTTGGTCATATGAGGATATGCCTGGTATTAACAAGTCCATTGTGATCCACAATATCATCCTATGCCCAATTACAAAGCCTGACAAATGAAAGATCTGAAAGATGAATCTGAAGGTCGCATTGTTGGTTAAGATTAAGATAGAGAAGTTACTAAAAGCAAGCTTTATCCGTCCAATTGACTATTCACCTTGGATCTCAAATACCATGTTTGTTAGCAAACCTGATAGTCGTATTCATGTTTGCATTGAATTTCATGATCTTAATAAGGCTTCTCTTAAGGATGATTTTATGTTACCTAATATCGATATGATTGTAAACTCGACTGCAAACCATGACTTTCTCACTAAACCACTTCATTGGGACAACTCACCTAGTGGGTAAACTGAGGTTCCACTACCCTAGAGTGAGCAACATATGTTATGGACAAACAACCCCGTCTCACATTGTGTTGAAACGATTGTGCTTGATCCTTTATTTTTGTTTATTTATCTTGGCCTTTGATAGGGTATGATCATGTATCTTTGTTATTGTCGCATACTTAAGTGTCTTGGATGTCTACTTTAGTGTGAGTTTGACATGGGGTCATCCTCTCAATAAAGTGGGAGCAAAACATAGTAATGGAAAAAGTAGTCTTTTTCCTTACTTGGTTTGATAATTGACATTAAAATTTAACTAATGATGTATTGGAGTGGTGTTGTAATGTGTTGTACACATTCACACTATTCTAGGACCTTTATTTGACTAAAACATGCCTTAATTGATCCTTGGAAAGGGTGTTTTAAAGTGTTGTAACACACTTTCACACTTTTCTAGGATGTATTTGCTTAATTAAGCCTTATGGTCCCCCTTTTGAATAAAATGTACATAATGTGCATACCTTGTTTAAGTGTTGTAAAGTGTTATAAGGCACTTTCACACTTATCTAGAGGTGGTCATGAATTAATTTTGGGTAATTGGAGTAATTAACCTGTTTTAATTCAAATTTAAGCCTTAATTTTGACACCTCCCAAAGATCTATCCTGACACTCATAATTTAATTAACAAAATATTTCATTGGGCAAGGTTCTAGTCTTAGAAAACTGATCTAGGACCCATTTTCCCTAGGTGGCAAATGGGTCCTCCCTTAATGGGACCTCTCTTTTTGAATTTCATTATGGGAGGAATTTAATAATGTTTCTTTCTAGATCTGGTGTCGGCCTTAATTATTTGAATTACAACGTTAATCTCCTAATTTAGTATAAATAAGGGGTTAATTCACATTTTTTCTCCTAGCAAAACTTACAAGCATTCTAGCAATTCATTTTAAGCCTTCAAGCATTCAAGTGATCAAGCATCAAAGCATTACAAGAGCATTCATAAGGCATTTCAAGGCAGATTTCAAGAGTTTATTATAGCAATTCAAGGTCATATCATCATATCAAGGGTTTGATGCATGCATTCATGTTGTTGAGCTAAAGAAGCGGATGTAGCATTGAATATCTACTTGCAACCATTGTTAAAATCACATTCAAGGATCCAAGATCTATATTCTTCATGGGCACTACATGTTAGTTTGTAGATTTGTTTCACAAGACATCATCCAAGGTCACATCAATTGTGTATTTCAAGTTTCATGCTTCATTTCATCATTTGGTTTGATTACCTACAAGGGGTTTGACTGAGGAAAACCCCCATTCACTAACAAACAATTTTTTCTATCCTTGAGTGTGTGATTGCAAATTTACAGGTTGAAGAGCAAGGTTTGGAGCAAAATTGTCAATGTTGCAAAGTTGCAAAAGTTGTCCTTCAAAGTGCAAAATCAAAGAATCAAAGCTACAAAATTGCATATAGAGTTTTAGAAGTTGATAAAAGGGAATTAGAAAGTGTAGACATCAAGGAACAAGACCTTGAAATTAGTTTTTCGAAACCCTAAAAGGACCCATTAGACACTAAAGGCGAATGAGTCCTCTATAGCTCAAAAACGTTAACTTTTTAACTAGGTACATAGCTTTTTATGCTCTAAAAACTTCCCCCATAGTTGCTATAATAGTTAGGTAGTATATTTTATTGTTATTTGCATCTTATTTTACACATTTAATTGGAGTGTTTAGGGTCTTAGAAAAATTAGTGGTTCATCCTCTTGCTCATGCATTTGGGTCTACCCTATTTTTCCCCTGTACAAGAGTATTGAAAGGAAGACGCTTAGAAATTAAAATTAAAACTCAATCATCAACTTAATGAGTGATGATAGCTCAGTTTCAAGGTATGTCACTCCCACATGACTCGTTGACTATAGACCCTTTGGGGATCCAAACTCTGGCCCCAAATTGTTTAAATAATCAAGGCCTTTCCAAACTCCCTGCATAATCCTAGTGCTAGAAGAAACAAAGTTGGAAATGCTAATAAGAGAAATGACTGATCATTTTCAAACCCTGATGATGACTCAACCTTAATGAGCCTACACAACAATAGTATGATTACTGACGAAAAAATCAATTATATCATTGTAAATTAATATTTTTTCCCATTTTTTGTGCAATGACCTAGATTTTGATATAGACAATGTACGATGATATAGTGATGGTGATTGTAACATCATAATGCTATACATATTTGTATGGATCCATACATTTGTATAGATTTTGATGCTCAAATATACAAGCCCCAAAAATATTTGCTTTGATTTTTCCTTGCTTAGATTTAAGCATTTAGATAGGAATTTCTACCTAGGTTATTGGACATTTTGGATCATGCAATGGTGATGTCTATTTTTCTCCATGATGCATATTTATTTCTCAAGCTTGAATCGCTCAAAAAAAGGATGGAAAGTCATAGATTTAGTTTTCTAATACCATGTTGGAGTTGATTGTTGAACCCTACAACTCCTAGAAATCAACTACAACCAAAACATGTATCGCAAAGAGAAAAATAATAATTGGCTTTGCTATTCAACCTTGAGAATTGTATTGATAAAAAAAAAATGAATGATTGAATGTACAATAATGAATCTTTATGGAAAGAAAAATGAAAAAAATAACCCTAGATAAAACTCTAGGTGAATTAAATGACAAGTTTCCTCATCCTATATTATGAGACAAAAAAATGCATGACCTAAAAATTAAAAATGCATATCTCCTAAGTTTAACTTAAGTGTAATAAAGTAAAAAATTGACATAATAATTAATTAACTAGGTGATTACCTATTTTACTCTAACACCATGCTCATTGCAATATATACACAAAATCAATGCCTTAATTTATTTATGTATATTTTTATGAAATGCAATGGTCTATCTCTATGTAATTATAAAGACCTATTTTTCCTTATTTTATTTTATTTTCTATAGCCATAATGCTAGGTAGCAAGCTCTTTTATTCATGAGATTGTTGATCATAGAGTTGAAATGGAATTGGTGGAGTTTGAGACCTTAGAGGTTAAAAAAGTTCTATCAATTTTTTTCTCTCTAAGTCATATGGAGATGCAAGAGAAGAGCATACTAGGATTTTAGGAAACTTGCATGCAAAGTGATTAGGCCCTCTACCACGTCCATGAATCTCTTAAATCTCTCAAATATAAGAACTTAGAAGATCTATCCCTACACCAATTTCTTTGATAACGTGTTAGAATCTATAAAATAGATGAAAACATAAAAAATAGTGTAGAAAATAGAAACTATTAAACTATAAGTATAAATTATCAAATATTAAAATAAAATTATAGAGTTAGAATCAAATGCAAGAAATACAAATGTCCCTAAATGAAAAATAATTTTAAGAGAGCTCAAAAAACATGAATGCATATAGACTATGTGAGATGGAGGAGTTGGCAAATACAACCAACAAGGAAAGTATACTAAAAGTATCCACAAATAGGAAATTGCAACTCCCATGGAAGATGTTGAAAACTCATCTAAATCACATTAAAACCCACTTTATTAACCTAAGCAAGTTTAAATAAAAAGTACAGAAAAAATTATACCAAGAAAATAAAAAGCATACACTAACATATCCAAAAATGGAAGTACAAACAAAGAATGTGAACTTTTGACAAAATGCCTCAAAAAAATGTGTACAAAATGTGGAGGCCCCTGAACTATTTAACAAAATGTCTAAAAGAAATGTAGTTTCATGGAATGTCATGGCCATTGCAAGATATGCACAAAATGAATGCCTTAGTTTATTAATGCAATTTCATGAAATGTCATGGTCTATCTTTGTGTAATCAAATTGACCTATTTTTCCTTATTTTATTTTATTTTCTATAGGAATAATGCTTATTAATAGGTTCTTTTATTCATCAAATTGTTTGTCATGGAGTTAAAAAGGGAATTGGTGGAGAGACTGAATGAGAAAAACCATTTGCTTATTTTCACAACCCTTGAAACGATGCAAAAAATTTAGAATGATGAAAAAAATATTTAAAAATTAAAAATAAAAATTAGCTATCATAATGATGACAGTGGCAAGAATAATAGATTGGATGATTATAATTAAATTGATTAATATCTTATTAATAAGAAAAATATTATGAAAACAAGAATCCAACAAAAATGAAGAAACAAACCCAACAACAATATAAGAAGTCTAAATCTTTGTTGTATGAACTCTCATAAACAAGTTTATTGAATTGAAATATAATAATTCAGCAGTGTACAACTTTGTAACCTGTATGTAGGTCAATGGGGAAAACTCAAAACACTTGGGCAGAAATTTCAAATTCTAAGAAGTCTATATTCAACAGCAGCTTTTCTTTCATGGATGTTTCCGCCCGTGATGCCCACCTAATTTGAATAGGTTTAGCTTTCCAAGAAAAGTATAGGTATATTTTTCATGGATACGTCATTCGTGACAGAATAACCAACTACCCAATACTACTGATCTTTCAACAGTAATATCCACAGTATTCTACAATACTATCGAATTTTCAACGATAATATCCACAGTATTCTACAATACTATTGATCTTTCAACGATAATATTCACATTATTCTACGAGAAACTATGGAATCAATCGTACACCATATTTCGAAGAAACCAAAAGCCTTTTCCCCTGCTTTGGAATGTACCAAACCAATGTTGATATTAATTGATATTTTAATTACTTTTGTTTGTTACGCTTGGGACAAACAAGTAGGAATTTATATTCATCAAACTTATCTCTGTAGTTGCAATTCTCTTTTAAGTGGGCTAATCTTAAACGTTTGCTTTAACCGGGAAATTATCTCACGCCGGAAAACCAACTTTCAGGCAGTTGAAACATACCTCGCCTCACAGGTCTGATAGCAAATTTTGACTCCCAACTAATATTTTCATTCAAAAGGCTAAAAAATCTTGTGTAGCTTCCTTGTAAACGCATCCACTTCTTCGTCTGCTTCTTCTTCTTTGTTCCTTGGCAGTATTTGACCTTTATTTTAACCTATTTATGCTTCCACATCATCGCCACGCTAGATTTGACCTTCACATGTACGTCATCAGATTTGTGCACGTAGACGTTCTGGTGTGGAAGACCGCAAGCATCTACAAGGAAGGAGTTTATGTCGATAAAATCCCCCACCTCCGTCTCCTGCTGGAGAGTTTTTAAAATATTCGTCATTCAACAGGTGGTTGGTGAGAGCCCTTAGTGCATCATTACCGTAAGCATCCACATCAAGAGACGGTGACAATAAATTTGTGTAGTCGTCCTCGTCGAGGTTAAATCACAATATAATGATTTTATGGGACGCGGCTTCATCGGGACCACATCATGCATGACCTCTCTTGCAATAAAATTATATACTAGCAATTGCACCTTCGTGTGCAATAGGTACGCCGAAAGTGTGGAAAGTCAATTAGAAAAAAAATTGGTCTATTTTTTGAATACGCTTGTATAGAATGCGAGGTCAATTGGTAGGTCATTTAGCAAATAATGTTGGTTGTACAATAAAGGTCTAAATGGAGAAGTGTGAGCTTCAAATAATATATGTATCCACTTATAGTGATCTAAATATGACCAAAATAAAACCTCTAAATCCAAAAGATAATCAGGTTTCATTACCAAGAGAGTCATGTTATATTTTCAATAAGGAGAGAGAGGAGATATAGTGATAGAAAGAGGGAGAGATAGAGAGGGGAAGATTGTGTGAGAGAGGAGTTAAGGCGATAAAGATATAGGTGGAGATGGAGATGGATATGGAGAAGGAGAGTGGTATGGAGAGAAGGAGAGGGGGAGATAAAGAACGAGAGAAGGGAGAGGTAGAAAGATAAAAATAGAAATGGAAAGTGATATATAGAGAGAAGTAGAGAGAGGGAGAGATAATGGGATAGGTAGAGAAAGAGAGAGAGAGAGAGAGAGAGAGAGAGAGAGAGAGAGAGAGAGAGATAAGAAGAAATATGGAGAGATAGAGATAGAGAGGCAAATAATATATTGATATAGAGGTCTAGGAAGAGGGAAAGGGAGGGAGAGAGGGGGAGAGAGGTAGATAGCTCAATAAAGAGAGAGATAGTGAGATAGAGCAAGAGATAGAGAGATCTAGAGGGAGAGAGATATAGAGACATATAGATGGAAAGATAGAGTGATAGAAATATATAAGGAGATATAGAGAGAGGGAGATAGGGGAGAGAGAAAAATAAAGAGAAGTAGAAATATATGAATAGTGATTGAGAGTGGGAGAGAAATAAGGAGAGATATAGAGGAAGAGAAAGATAGATAAGAAGGTAAGATGCAATTGCTAGTACACAGTACTCTTAAACATAAGATATATCCACCAATCTATAATTTTATATGACAATGTACTTTTAAGAAACTATATTTTATATAAATATTTGAAGTTAACATGTAAAGTTAATAAGATAGGTAGTTTAGAAGAATTCAAACGTTGTGAAAAATTGTTTTCCATACATAAAACAAACGGCTTGAAATGTTAGCTTGTTCTACCAGTTAAACGTGTCCTTCTCTAATCACTTTTAATATGAAACAAATGCCATGAGGGATTGTGAAACCGAGGGAAAAAATAATCTATTGCAGATTCATGCGCGTATACGCTGAGAATGCCAATTTCATTGCAACTTTGGCAAAACCATTATTAAGCCATTATTGAATTATGGGATATTCTCTCCTTGAATGTTGTATGTGTTTAAAAAGAGATGAATTAGCACATAACAAATGGTGTTATTATTCTATATTTTCCCTCTTTTGATTTACTGGTTTTGTTGTATTGTGCAGTTGATAGCAAATGTTTCTTTTAGTAGTTAATTTATTGGTTATATTTTCCACTAAAAATCTATGGAAATTTTATTATTTGAAGGTCAAGGATACAAAACTTTTATAACTACCAGAGACAAATTCATAATCCCCACAATGCCTGCTACACAACTCTCTCAATTACTTTTTTGCTTTTAGGCTTTTGGACACAAGTCAATTTCAAGCGATACAGATGCAAATATAGTAAAGGAGGTGAGGTTTTTTTTTTAAATAATTGTTGTTTTCTGAGACTCATTTATGATGTGCTTTAATAATTTTCTATGCATTTTATGATGTGTAGATGCAAGAAGAATGTGATGGTCTGCCACTTGGTCTGAAGGTGATTGAGAGCTCTTCGCATGGGGAACCCCAACAGGATTGGAAAAGGGGGAAAAACAAGACTCTAAAGGAGAATATACATCATATTATCACATAAAGGGCTATTTAGATTGTTGCAGGTCAGTATTGACTCCTTAGAAGGTGCAACACTATTGTAGACAAATTTTTCTTAGACTTAAAGGTTATTTTTAGAGGGCAAGAAAGTATGTGGTGATGCACTATTGGATATTGGCATTTATGTTTGAAGCCTGCAAAGGTGTGATGCTTTTGCTATCTTATTTGAACTCGAATCTAATTAGCAATCTAAGGTCATTTGTCTTTCTTTTTTAATTCGATCTATTGTTATCATATTTTTCAACACTAAGCTGACTTGCCAGCACCAAACAGGGGAAGTACAACAATCCCATATGGAAATGGCTCTGAGCTATACTTCTCTCAGTATGATGTAATGCCATATTTGATCTTGTAACAAGAAAATGGTGTCAACAGTAAGAGGTTATGTAAAGGTTGCATAAGCTCATCCAAAAGAATAGTGGAGGCTTTTTGTCTTTCTTGACCTCAACACACACTTGGGTATTCTCCTTGTACACAGAAATCTTGGCCCCCTTTGATTTCCAAACTTTTTTCAGCACCTCTTCACTTTGTTGCTTTGCTCCCGCAAATGATCTTCCAAAACCCCATTCAGGTGAGCAAGAGAGAGAGATAGAGTAGGAGAGGAGGGAGAGACGAATTTAATAAGAGAGATCTATAGAGATGATGATATGGAATGATAGAGTGATAGGGAGAGAGGGAGAAATAGAGGGATAGAAAGATATAGGGAGTTATATAGAGAGAGAGAGGTGGAGAAAGGGATATATATAAGTTAGAAGAGGTATAGATGGGGAGATATATATATATATATAGATGGAAAAGAAAGAGAGATTTCTTTCTATCTCTATCTCACTCTCTATCTCTATATTTCTCATTAACTCTCATTATCTCTCTTCATCTCTCTCCCCTATTTCTCTCTATATTTGTCTTCCCTTCTCTCTTCCTCTATATATCTTTCTCTCTTTTCCTCTCTTTTCATCTTTTCCCTTTCTCTATCTCTCTCTCCCTTACTCTTTTTTTCTATCCTTACCTATCTCTCCTCTCTCTCCAATTTGAAAAAGACCAAGCTAAAAATTTAAATCAATAGTTTTGAGAGCCCTTGGAGATAATCAGTTTGATCATATATGTGCATTTGTCTCATCCGGACCATTCTCCTTTTTCAATCGCTTGTACATTGATGCGATGTTTTGTGCTTTAATGCAAATTAGATACCTAGCATACACTTCGGGCAAATGATTTGGATGGGTTGGATGGCTTTGGTTGGTGAAATTAGTATGAAATAATTCACTCTAAATTTCCCTCACTTCTGCACTATTAAGATTAGAAATAACCAGCGTATTATAGAATGGAAGATTTAGAGGGAGCATTCACTTGGTTTTACTGTCACAAAAAATGTTGGGAAATTTGTGTAAACACTCAGTGATCTTTGAATGAGAAGAAAAACCCTTCAAAAAAAACCCTTATAGGACAAGAATTAGCTCACCGCTAATTGGTAAGTTCTTGATTCAAATCATATTTTTTGTGTTTTTTTATTTTAATTCTTTCAAACCCTAGGTTTACATGGTTTTCTAAATACTTTCTTTTAAATTTGTAGACCCTAGATTCATATAGTATTAAGGATCTGGATGCTATGGATCTCAGCGTCATTTAATCACCAAAGTCGTAAAGAGTCCTACCCTGCATCTTGAGCACATAGACCACATCCATGGTTGTCACTGCCTTGTATTTAAATGGTTTGTTGGTGCCACAACATTATTTTATGTCAAACATAATTTGGTCAAAGCCATTGTGTAATTGGATCTTATCAACAAACAATTCAAGGCTCTCTTGGCCTGATCGCAAAGCAACTCAACTTGCTCCCTAGCCTCATGTGAGAGATCCAACAATCTCAAAGGAAGCATATCTAAAGTAGAGGCCATATCATGTATCAACTCATAAAATTGATTTGAAATTTCTTGCGTTTGCAGAAACAACCAAACACAACTCCCATCACTACCACAGTCCTCCAAGAAATACTTAATTTTCTACATGATAACATACAATTCTCTGAAACATTTCAATGTAGGAGGAAGGAAAATGCCCAAATCTTTGACTTCTTCGAAAAGTAGACAAAACCATATCTTTTCGCATGATGCAGACCGTATTTCTCCTCTGACATCCTCGAGGCTTCTGGAAAGACATTACTTGCTGAGCAGGAGCAATGAGAGCTAGTGAAAAAGATATAGCAGAAATGTCTATCGTCGACACAAGGACAAAACCTCTGGAAGCCCATCTCTTCTTCTGAAGTAGCCATACACTAGAGTTGACCACCTCTCCATCCCCTTACATTTTGGGCAAACCCAGATGGACGAGGTGCCTAATATGGATGAGCAAATCTCCATGGCACAAACCCTTGCCTTCCTCTACAATGCGACATTGCAAACTGTGACTATGGTTGGTCTTATTCTTGTAGACCGATTGGTATTAAGAAATTTACAAGTGCAATGTACCATTGAACCAATTGATTAATCTTCATATTGCAAATAGATGAATGCCCAGTCAACATAGTGTGGAATACATTTATTGCAACCTACTAAAGACAACCTACAACTATGTCCGACAACAAAAAATAGCAAAAATGAGTCCACGTAAACAAGGAAATACTGTGAAAAGTAGATGCATGAGAAATAGTAAAAAGTTGCGGATGGAATCAACAACGGGAAGACTTTCAATCGTCTCCAGGTCTTCTCTTACTATAGATTTGTAAACTTAGCTTGCTCTTGTTCATAGTGGATACGCCTTCGGCATAAATTAGACTAAGTGTTAATATACATCAATTACTATTGGTTTTTTTATTTTAAAGATCAAACATCGCAAACGAATAGTGTGACACAAAATGAATTAAGTTTTAAAAGATTGTATTAAATAAGTGACAAATAGTTTGGTTTTCAAGATGGGTATATCTTTTGGTTAGGATTTAGTTATACAATTAGATACTAATATGTTTTTGGTATTTTTATATTTGTTTATGAAATCTTATGTCTATGTTCAACAAAAACAAAGGTGCTACATTTGAGAGATTGTTTTTCTGCACGCAAATAGAGCTACATCTTTACTTTTGTATCAATTTCCAATTATTCAACATCCTTTTAGATGAAATTTTAGACATGATTGTGTTTAGCAAGTGTGGGGGAGAGGGCCCGATACTAGAGTGAGGTCCAATAGTGGGGATAGAAGTAGTCCTCAGTGGGCCCCATAGTGAAGCACCTTAATATCCAATTGTAAAACAATTTTTATCCATAAAATAAACCAAATGTGTCCAATCATTGTACAAATAAAAATTGTTTTATAAATGGTTTATATTGTCCCAAAAACAAATAATTATTCATAGTCTTACATGTTAGAGAATATTCAAAACCCATCTGACACCACCAACATATAATCCAAGTTGCTCTTGTATGACCCATAGCTTGAAAACATGTAGCCAAAATATAAAAATAGTATAACTCACACTCCCTTTACATATCACCCACTACATTAAATCACCATCACTATTTTGAAGGAATTGATGCCACATGAGCATCTAAGCACCAAGTTTGTCCCATCACCAAATCCAATAAAACCCATTCCCCTATCATACTTCTCCAGCAACACAATACTCAAGGAAAATCAATCATTCACATGTTTTCCATCAATCAAATTTCACTGTGCAACTACTGGTGCCTTCTCCTCAATTGCCACCTGCAACCGCCAAAAAAATTGTGTAAGGCCACCAAAATTGCCTCGGAAGCAAACAAGGATTGTGTGCCATAAATACATGTAAACTCTGCAATTGAAGGCACCGAAGCAAATTTTCAAATTTGAAAAAGCAAGACCAAAATTAAAGACTCCATACCAAACCAACATTGAACATATAAAGAGAATTACAAATTTAAAAATGCATTACTCAATCTTTGCCAATTTCCATTTAGTATGTCTCACTTTGATATTCATATCTAAATTTTCCTAGAGGTAGTGACTAAAAAAGCAGAAGCAACAACTAAATTAGACTATAAAGTTTCAGGTATTCTACTACTATTCATTCTTTATGCCTACAAATGCCAATTTGTTGTATGTTATGCAAATGTTTTTCACAAACTTGTAACTCAATATTCGAGGTTTCAACTTGATACTGTTTATATTAGGTTTTTTGTTTATATTCTTTATGCCTAAGAATGCCAATTTATTGTATGTGATGCAAATGTTCATCGTAGTGACCTACAACTCAATATTTGGGGTTTCAACTAAAATTGTTTATCAATGTCAATGCATTTTTGATGTACAATGTGATCTAGTTACACTCAATCTGCTCTAAGTGCATAAGATCAAGTGATTTTAGTTCAATTTTTAATGCCTACCAATGCTTATCTATTCTATAGGATGTTATTGTGTCACCCACTCCATTGTAAGTGATCAACCTATTAGGTTTTCACTTATTTTCTTTATGCCTAGGAATGCCAATCTGTTGTATGTGATGTAAATGTGTCACCCACTCCACTATAAGTGCCCAACCTATTAGGTTTTCATTTATATTTTTTATGTCTAGGTAGGAATTCCAATTTGTTGTATGCAATGTAAACATGTCACCCACTCATTTGTAACTCAATATAGATAGGGTTTCAACTTATATTGTTTATGAATGTCAATGCATTTTTGTTGAATACATTGTGATTGTTACACCAAATTTGCTTTAAGTGCATAAGATGAAGTGCTTTCAATTCAATTCTTAAATCTAATAGTGACTATATGTTCTATAATATGTTATTTATGTCACCCACTCCACTATAAGTGCTCAACCTATTGGGTTTTCATTTATATTATTTATGCTTGATAATGCCAATCTGTTGTATGCAATGTAAATGTGTCACCCACACACCTATAACTCAATATTTGGGGTTTCAACTTATATTGTTTATGAATGTCAATGCATTTTTGTTGAATACAATGTGATTGTTACACCTAATGTGCTCTAAGTGCATAAGACCAAGTGCTTTTAGTTCAATTCTTAAGCCTAACATTGTCTGTTCTATGGGATGTTATTATGTCACCCACTCTGTTGTAAGTGCTCAACCTATTGGGTTTTCATTTATATTCTTTATGCATGGGAATTCCAATCTATTGTATGCAATGCAAATGTGTCACCCACTCACCTATAACTCAATATTTGGGGTTTCAACTAATATTGTTTATGAATGTCGATACATTTTTGTTGAATACAATGTGATCGTTACACCAAATGTGCTTTAAGTGCATAAGACCAAGTGCATTCAGTTCAATTTTTAAGCCTAATATTGTCTATCTATTCTATAGGATGTTATTATGTCACCCACTCTGTTGTAAGTGCTCAACCTATTGGATTTTCATTTATATTCTTTATGCCTGGGGATGCCAATTTGTTGTATACAACGTAAATGTTTGTAACACTCACCTGTAACTCAATATCTAGGCTTTCAACTTATACTGTTTATGAATGCCAATGCATTTATGTTTTGTAACAATGTGATTGTTACACCCAATCTTCTCTAAGTGCATAACATTAAGTGATTTCAGTTCAATTCTTAAGCCTAACAATGCTTATTTGTTCTATAGGATTTTACCATGTCAATCACTCTATTGTAAGTGCTCAACCTATTGGATTTTCAATTATATTCTTTATGCCTAGGAATGCCTATCTGTTGTATGCAATGTAAATGTTTGTCACACTCACCCGTAACTCAATATCTAGGCTTTCAACTTATATTGTCTATGAATGTCAACACATTTATGTTCTATAATGTTGAAAATGGAGGTAATTATGTAGCTTTAAAATGTGTAAAACTATGATACAAGAAGATAGAAGTGACACAACATATACGTGGAGAAACCCTTTTGGGAAAAAAATCCACCACTATAATCAATAGTGCTTGTATTATTTAACCTTCAAAAAAGATTATAATAATATTGTATCAATCCTTGATTGAAATGCTTCTTTTGCCTTCAATAATCCTTCTTCGTGCAACCTACAATAAACTCTAATAAAACTCTCTTCAACTTGTTGCAATTAATAGACAATAATGAGCATTGAAAACTCCAAAGAATTCTCAATTATAAGAGTTTGAAGCTCCTCTCAAAAACCTACGCCTATTTTGTGCAAGTAGAGTTTCATCATGTAACATGTTCAGTCAAATCCAATGTCTCCTCAATTTAGGCACCCCAAATTGAACTCCTAACTGATCGTTGGTCAAGAAAATATCTTCCAAGCTTCTCCTCAAGTTGGTTCCCAAGAATGGACCCACTTAACTCGGCCTTGTAAATATCTTCTCATGCAAAAGGTGTTAACTCAAAGACCTCAACTTAGGCATCCAAGGTGGGTTCAAGTCAATCTTTGTTAACTAAAACATATCTCTCCATCAATTCATGCAAACATTATGCATGATTGATCATCCCCACTTAACTGAATGTATCAGTTGTTATCTGACATGCGACTCAAGACATTAGCATGCATTCCAAGTCAACTGAAGTAAACTAGCATTCAACTGAAACTAACTACATGCTATTGAAGATAACCAAACCATAACTGAATTGAACTAATACTGAACTGAACTGAACTCCACTCATGTAAATATCAATTCCTAACTTCTAGGATATTTACATGCATTATTGAAGTGTTATCTTTCCACCAAACAGTTAACTTAAGCAAGGTGGGTTCCACTTTCCATGTGGATGCCCCGTGTGCTCCTATTTTGTAGGAGCTCTTCCTGGGTGTCCCCACATGTGACTCCTATCATTTAGGAATAATAAAAAATTTCAATTTACATGTTCATTTCATTCGAATTTAATCTTTTTCTAATCCTAGTGTTGGGGAACACTTTCCAAGGACTTAGGAGATACATGAAATATGTTTAGGATTGCAATTAAATGGCATCCTATTCCCAACATTCTCCTACTCGACATTATACATTGCAATTATTCTAAACAACTTGGAATCATTATTATAAATCAAGTACAAGACTCAAGGCTAATGTCCTTCCTGCACCAAGAGAACTTATCTCTAGGAACTAGTTTCGTAAGATAATTTGCAGCATTGATACTAAACATCAACATGATTGGTACGAGCATGATACATAGGATTTTTGGCTAAACAAATATCACTCTGACTATCACATTCAATTTTAATTTGCTTGCAATTAAAACCAATACCTTTCCCAAGTCTCTGTAACCAAATTGCCTCTTTAGAGGCATGTGTAGCAGCCATGTACTATGCTTCTATGGTGGACAGTGCCTCTTACTCATCCAACTAACCGTAGCTCCAAACAAAGTAAACACTATTAGGGTTAGAGATGGCAGATATCTAACAATTAAATGCAGATTTAAATAATAAACAGAGAAACTAAAACATACACAGAATAAATTATAACACAAAGAATTTAACGTGGTTCACCCAATTTGGGTACATCCACCAAACCGCAGCCATCCAATACTTTTATTATCCAGTGCAAAACCTATTACAATCTTGCAAATAATCGTGTTTTTCATTATACTATAACCCCATCCCAACCCCTTTTAACAAGCTTTTAGAAGCTTCCAGAATTAGGGTTTTACAAAGTCAATTTTCTTTCTTTTTCAGAGATTTTTCCTTTTTCGTTGACGACGCAAAAAAAAAGGGCAATTTTTTTTTTTCTCAGGGGCTGCGCCCCCGGACCCCAACGAGGATGAGGGGCCAGGGTGTACAGTATACCATGGGCTATATAGTATAGCATGATCAATCGCCACATACCAACAAACACGTAGCCACTTTTCAACCTTTGACTATCCAGGTCTCCTACCTAATCTGAATCAACAAAACCCTATATGTCCAATGATTTATGCATGATATCAATATCGTTAGCACCATGATAAACCAAATAGTAATCAAAAGTACCTCGTAAATATCTAAACACACTCTTAACATAAGTCCAATGTTCTTTACCAGGGTTAGACATAAACCTACTTAGAACTCTCATTGCTTGGGCTATATCTGGTCTTGTACAAACCATTGCAACATTAAACTACCAACTGCACTAGCATATAGAATTTCAAACATTTCCTCATAATCAAAATCATATTTAGGACTCATGTCTAAACTTAACTTCGTTCCAACTAGTAAAGGAATATTAATTGGTTTACTCTCCTATATGTTAAGCTGTTTCAAAATAGTATCAACATAATTTCTCTAACTTAAGCAAAGCTTTATGTTACCTCTATCTCTGTTGATCTCCATACCAAGGATATATTTTGTAACCCCTAGATCTTTCATCTCAAATGTGCTTTCAATTCTTTGATCATTACCTTATTGTTACCAATAAACACCATGCCATCAACATACAAGATAATAATTAAAATTTGATCATCAATAACTTTTATGTAAACACAATGATCTTCCTCACTCCTAACATAACCAATTTTCAATGCAAAAGCATCAAACTTCTAGTACCACATTCTTGGTGATTTTTCCAATCCATATAAAGATCTCTTTAACCTACAAACCAATTCCTCTTTTCCTCTTACAACAAAACCATTAGGTTGCCTCATATAAATCTCCTCATCAAGATCCCCATGCAAAAAAGTGGTTTTGCACATCCATTTGCTCTATCTCAAAATCATAACAGCAACAATAGATAAAAAGAATCTAATAGAAGTTAATTTAGCAACATGAACGACCAACAACCTCTACATTTATACAGAAGTAGGACATCACTAACAACACCAACATGTGTTGAAATCAATACCAACAACTCTAGACACATCATCAATACTAGTAGCATTCCAACACTCTCTTCATACAAGGGGTTGACATCAATGACAACACCCAAGCAACTCACAAACAAATCAAGCTTCCAATATCTCCAACCTTCAAACAATCACATTGTTATATGTTGGGAATAGGATGCCATTTAATTGCAATCCTAAACATATTTCATGTATTTCCTAAGTCCTTAGAAAGTGTTCCCCAACATTAGGATTAGCAATAGATTAAATTCAAATGAAATGAACATGTAAATTGACATTTGTAATTATTCCTAAATGATAAGAACATGTGAGGGCGTCCAAGAAGAGCTCCTACAAAATAGGAGCACATGGGGCGCCCACATGGAAGGTGGAACCCACCTTGAGTTCAGTTAACTGTTTGGAGAAAGATAACATTTTAGTAATGCATGTAAAGATCCTAGAAGTTAGGAGTTGATATTTACATGAGTGGAGTTCAGTTCAATTCAATTCAATTATGGTTCAATTATCTTTAGTTGCATGTAGTTAGTTTTAATTGAATGTTAGTTGACTTCAGTTGACTTCAGTTGCATGATAGATAACAAGTTGAATAGAGTTTTATCAGAGTTTATTGCAAGTTGTGAAGAAGGATTGTTGAAGGAAAAAGAAAAATTTCAATCAAGTTTGATACAATAATATTGTAATCTTTTTCTAAGGTTAAATAATACAAGCACTATTGATTCTGGTGGTGGAGTTTTTTTTCCCGAAAGGGTTTCTCCACATATATGTTGTGTCACTTCTATCTTCTTGTCTCATTCTTCTACAATCTTCTATCTACTTCTACAACTGGTAAAATTGATCTAAACAGATAATCATATACAAATAATTTGTAATAAAGAACACTTAATTAGATCTACAAGCTCATAGTTTTACAAGTTTTACAGCTACATAATTACCTCTATTTTTGACATTTGGTATCAGAGCTAATGGTTGGGTAGAGTTAGGGATGTCTATCTCTTAAAAGTTTGAAGGTTTTTCGGTTGTAGTGGGAGCTTTTGCTATTGTGTTATTGCTGATTTTGTAAAAGAAGTGTGTTACAATGAGTTCTACTTCTCGTTTAGATATTGAAAGATTCAATGGATCTAGTTAACATGGAAACTAAAAATGGAGGATCTGCTTGAAGAGAGACATCAGTGGTTAGTTGTTTGTAATGAGACAAAGTCACCTACAAAGATGTCAGATGAGGATTGGGCTAAGCTTGATAAGAAAGCAAGAGGGACCATAAGATTATGTCTTGTTGATGTTGTTCTCTTGAATGTTTTAGATGAAACCACCACATATAAATTGTGGAAGAGGATAGGTGATATCTATCAAACCAAAAGTCTTACTAATAAGTTGTATCTGAAAAGACAATTGTATTCTTTAAAGATGAAAGATAGCGATTCTGTTGCACATCATTTAATGCTTTTAATTTGATTCTAGCATCTATAGATGTAAAGCTAGAAGATGAAGATAAATGCATTTTGTTACTTTGTTCTTTACTAGAGTCTTGGGAAAATCTAATTGTTGCTATCAGTGGTAGTGGTGTAGATCCTAAGATGGACAATATAATTCCTACTCTCCTATCAAAGGAGATGAGGAGGAAGTCTAAAACAAGATCCCAAGATGCCTTGTTTGTAAGAGGTAGGCCTAAGGAAAAGGAACCTAAGGGAGACAAAAAAGGAAAGGGTAAGTCCAAAGTTTTGGAATCAAGGAACACTAAGAGGGGGGTGAATTAGTGTTCAGCAGAATTTAAACTTCAATTCAAATCATAAACCATTCACAACATTAATAATGAAATAAACAATTAAGAACATTAAAGGAACAATCATAACACCATAACACCAAGATTTTTATGTGGAAACCCTGGGTAAAAGCACAAACCTGTGTCACACTTTATAAAAGAATCGGCCAACAACAAAAAAAAATTTGAACTTCGACCACATAAAAGTGGTCTTTATGTTTTGAATTTCAAAATGGTGTAAACTAATAAAATATAGAACTTTTGATGAAGTTTATTGCTGTAATTTTTAAAATTAAAAAAAAAAATGTTTTCATTATGTTTTTATCAATCTAAGGATAGATTTTGGAATGCTGAAAATTTCAGAAAAGAGTGACTTCACGGACCGTCAAGAAAAAAATTGAAAACAACTTCATTTCTCCCTAATTTTTTTTTCTCCAAATAGGTAACTTCAATATCTTGTGCATGGAAAAAGAAAAATCAAATTTTGATGTATATTTTTCTCGTAATAACGTTTTAAAGTCAAATATGTCATAATTTGACAGTTTTCACGGACCGTCAACTATTTTCAATTTTTTAAATCATTTTCAAAAAACAAATTATACCCTTTTGAAGAAGACTCTCTCCTCTTGTGATCCATATAAAATTTAAATTTTTTTAATAAGTTTTACTATATTTTTTTATATTTGTAATCAGCCTCTTTTTTATTTTAAAAACCTACTTGCATTATTTTAAAAATAAAATATATTAAAACTAATCAAAATATTAAAAAATATATATATTTGGATTCTCCACTCCGAGCTCTACAAAAGGGTATTTTTGTTTTTTTCAGAAAAATCATTCTGACTAAAGAAATACCTAGCTAAAGTTGAAAGTTTTAAAAAATCCTGAAAAAAGCTGAGTTGGCTGCCAACTAGGATGCCACATAGACAGTTTCGGTAGAAACTGTTTCTATAGAAAGGGTTTCGGCCGAAACCCTTTTTATAGAAACAGTTTCGGCCGAAACACTTTCTATAGAAACCTTGTACATTAAAAAATGCAATTTCAAAGCCAATTTCAAAGCAGGAAACGAAAAAATTGAATTTTTTGGGATTCGGCCGAAACTTATTCGTCTTAAACTTGCGTGCCACGTAATAGGCCACGTGGTTTCGGTCGAAACCTAGTCGGCCGAAACCTTTCCGCTCGGAACTATTTATTTGGCCAAAAGTGTGACACAACTTTGTGCTTTTACCCTGAGAGAATATTTCATTAAAGTCAACTCCCTCTCTCTGGGAGTAGCCCTTGGCTACTAATCTAGCCTTGTACCTTTCGAGATTATCATCTGCTCCAATTTTCTTTTTAAAGACCCATTTACATCCAATGCCCTTTCTTCCTTTGGGAAAACTCTCAAGATCCCATGTGTCACAAGTATCCTAGGAATCCACTTCCTCATGCACAGCTTGTTCTCATTTGAAGAAATAGCTTCCCTGTAAGATCTAGGTTCATCATTAGTACTCATCAAAAAAAATATACAATGGAAATCAGGTGGACTATACCTATCAACTTGATTTCGTTGTCTTGTGGATCTTCTCAAAGGGGGTTCTTCTTGTTCCTTGATATGCTCATCATGAGCATCTATCTCTGAGGAACTCTATGAACTCTCCTCATGCAATCCATCCAATTTTTCTTCAACATGTGCTTCTTCTTGCTTCTCAATATTTATCTCAAAATGCATTGTTCGAGAAGTATCCTTCTCCTTTGGTTGTTCTTCTCCTTAATAAGCTCTGAATTCCCTGAAAATCACATCACTAGATAAAGTAATTTTTTTGGGTTAGATGATTCCAAAGCTTGTAACCTTTTACATTTTCACCATATCCTATGAATATGAATTTTTGTGCTTTTGGATCCAACTTAGATCGCTTTTCGTTAGGCACATGAACAAAATCCTCACAACCAAAGATCCTTAAATGTGGAACACCAAGTTTCCTACCTAACCACATTTCATAAGGAGTTTTAGCTTCAATAGATAAACTAGGGGATCCATTGATTAAATAAAAAGAAATACTTATAGCCTCAACCCAAAGGCACTGATCTAGCTTAGCACTACTTAACATACTCCTAGCTCTTTCCATTAAGGTCCGATTCATCCTTTTTGCTACTCCATGTTGTTGAGGTGTATATGGAGTAGTTTTCTATCTCACAATTCCTGCATGCTTACAATAATCTTCAAATTCTCTAGAACAATATTCGCCACCATTATCTGATCTCAACACTTTTATCTTACAATTTGATTGTTTCTCAACCAAAGCCTTAAATTCCTTAAACTTATTAAACACATCAGATTTGTTATGCATAAAATAGATCCAAGTGTATCTTGAGACATCATCAATAAATGTGACATAATATCTAGATTTTCCAATAGAGTCAATATCCGTAGGGCCCATTACATCTAAATGAATAATCTCTAATAATCTTTTAGCTTTATTTGTTCCATTAGGAAATGAAGATCTAGATTGTTTTCCAAACACACAATGTTCACAAAAATATTTTTTTCCAATATTATAATTAGGAATAACGTCAACCAATTTCTTATTAAGAATGGTCCTAAGACCTTTTTTACCAATGTGGCCCAATCTATGGTGCCACGACATACATGTATTTTCAGCTTCATTTACATTGGTTCATTTATTCAAATTGGAGGTAATAAGCTTAAACAAAGTCCCAATCTGAGATCCTTTAGCAACCACCATATTCCCTTTCACCAATCTGCAACCACCTTTGTCAAATGTCACATGCACTCTAGAGTCATTGAACTTAGAGACAGAAAGAAGATTTCTGGCAAGTCCTGGAATATGTAAAACATCATTAAGGGTATTAACCCTACCATCACTGAAACACAACTTTACCTTTCCTTTTCCCACAACCTTTGTTTTTCTATTATCTCCAAAAAGGACATTTCCTCCATCATATGTAGTATACTTAGTGAATCACTCCTTGTTAGGAGTCATATGATAGGAGCAACTTGAATCAATAAGCCAAGAGTTATCACAAATAGTATTAGATGAAATTACCATTGCATCATTACTGTCATCTGAGGATTTCTTTTTAGAAGCATCAAAACTCTTTTTCTTGTTCTTACAATCCTTCTTTACATGTCTAGGTTTCCCACAATTCCAACACTTTACCTTACTCTTACCAGGAGTTTTATACCATCCTTTGTGTTGGAATATGACTTCTAGTATTGTCATTGATGGCAACTAAAGCCATTATTCTACTCCACAGATCAGAATTTTCTCATACCAGCAGGCAAAGTAGAGAACAAAGTATTACCAGCAGAAAGCATGAAGAATAGGGTATTTGGTTAGTATGTCAATCTGTATGCTTCGTCGGATCATCATTTTGAGTTGTGGATCCTCGGGATAGATTGTTAAGAATATATGTTATCTTATTGTCAAGTTTTGTGATGTTGCATTAATTGGTGTACGAGTTAGGAGATCCGGCAAGATTATTTTTTTGCTTATTTGCTCATTGTGGTTGACCTAGTGAATGTAGCATGTCACGGATGTCTAAGGAGTAATTTTTTTAATTTTTTTATGTTCAAGCATTTTGTTTTGGTCCTGGCTATGTCATGGCCAAATTATATGGATGCACATTGAAGATTGCTCATGATCTAAGCTGACATTTGAAGAATATTTTAATTTGTTTGAAACAGACATATACCAATTGAATTCTCACTAGCGGATATATATATATATATATATATATATATATGTGAGTTCAGGTAATTCATTTTGAAGTGTGAGTGTGTGTATAGAGCAGAGCAGATGTATGTGAATATTAGAAGATCAGTTGAGCAAATTTTGCTTGTGTAGAAGAGGATCTTGTGAAGTGAATTAAGACAAAGCATAGCTAAGTGCAGAGTCTGACAGAAGGTCTAGAATTTGATACATGAATTTCATTGGAACTGAAACCAGGCATTTGTAAATGTTATCTTCTCATTTCAATCTTTTGTTGTAATCCAAACATTTTGTAAGGCAGTGAGTCTTCCTTATTTTGAGTAGTGAGCTCTAGACAGTGTGCCTGAATGCATGTGCATTCCCCTTTTCTTCATACTTTTAACAAAGTATCAATTGTGGATTAATCTCCACCGTGGTTTTTCCCTTAATAGGGGGGTAAAAGCACAAAGTTGTGTCACACTTTTGGCCAAATAAATAGTTCCGAGCGAAATATTTTCGGTCGGAAAGGTTTCGGCCGACTAGGTTTCGACCGAAACCACGTGGCCAATTACGTGGCACACAAGTTTCGGACGAATAAGTTTCGGCCGAATCCCAAAAAATTATTTTTTTCGTTTCCCGCTTTGAAATTGGCTTTGAAATTGCATTTTTTAATGTACAAGGTTTCTATAGAAAGTGTTTCGGCCGAAACTGTTTCTATAGAAAGGGTTTCGGCCGAAACCCTTTCTATAGAAACAGTTTCTACCGAAACTGTCTATGTGGCATCCTAGTTGGCAGCCAACTCAGCTTTTTTCAGGATTTTTTGAAACTTTCAACTTTAGCTAGGTATTTCTTTAGTCAGAATGATTTTTCTGAAAAAAAAAAAAATACCCTTTTGTAGAGCTCGGAGTGGAGAATCCAAATATATAATTTTTTTAATATTTTGATTAGTTTTAATATATTTTATTTTTAAAATAATGCAAGTAGGTTTTTAAAATAAAAAAGAGGCTGATTACAAATATAAAAAAATATAGTAAAACTTATTAAAAAAATTTAAATTTTATATGGAGCACAAGAGGAGAGAGTCTTCTTCAAAAGGGTATAATTTTTTTTTTGAAAATGATTTAAAAAATTGAAAATAGTTGACGGTCCGTGAAAACTGTCAAATTATGACATATTTGACTTTAAAACGTTATTACGAGAAAAATATACATCAAAATTTGATTTTTCTTTTTCCATGCACAAGATATTGAAGTTACCTATTTGGAGGAAAAAAAATTAGGGAGAAATGAAGTTTTTTTCAATTTTTTTCTTGACGGTCCGTGAAGTCACTCTTTTATGAAATTTTCAGCATTGCAAAATCTATCCTTAGATTGATAAAAACATAATGAAAACATTTTTTTTTTTAATTTTAAAAATAACAACAATAAACTTCATCAAAAGTTCTACATTTCATTAGTTTACACCATTTTGAAATTCAAAACATAAAGACCACTTTTATGTGGTCGAAGTTCAGATTTTTTTTTGTTGTTGGCCGATTCTTTTATAAAGTGTGACACAGGTTTGTGCTTTTACCCCGGACTTGTGTTGGGGGAGATTGTTGTAATTTGAAAGTGTTAAATCTTGCAGATGTTGTATGTGTTATAGAGATGTTAGTAATGTTTTTGATGAAGCTAATTCACTTGGTTTCCAAGTGCTTTTGGTAAATTTTGAATAAAAGAGAGTTTACTATGATAGAGTGGTGTTCAGTTTTTTTCTCTACATTTCTTCATGCTTGAAGATATACTCATGCATTTTGGATGTGATGATTAGAGGTGTTCAAAGGTGTTATATCTAGATTTTTAGGTTTTGGATCATTCTATAGTGGACGATGTGTTTGACAGTATGTCTGTTTGGTAAAACAAGGTGTCTAGGAGAAATGAGATTACTCTGCATTTCTCTAAAATGAAGGGTCTGGTGTTGCAGATCTGGGAACATGCTTATAATGTTTGTATGTACCTTCCCTTGAAGTTTTAGGTGTTGTGTTGTTCCACAAACTTGTATGGTGTGTTGGATGTCTATGCCAATGTGTTTGGTTGCAAAGAATGAAGGTGTTCTTGAGTTTTAGGTTGTTGCAGTAGTTGTGCAAAATATTCAAATGATGCTAGAATATTTAGAGATGTTGTATGGATATTGTGGAGTGTTTTTGTGTGGTATGTGAGATGTTTCTAGACCTTGAGAGGTGTGTTTAGAGTTGCTTGTTAGTTTTAGTGCGAGTTTGGCTAACCTAGCATGCTAGTGCTAATTATGGAGGATAATTGTTGTTTGAGGAAGTGTTGAGAAGAATTTTGATATAGATTTGGGTCCCAATTAAGTAGTGGTGTGGTTTGGCTTCACTTCTTTATATTGTGAAAGTGTTTGGTGCCAACCTATTTGATGTTGCACAGTTGAGGTGTATACGATTCCTTGAGGTCGACCTAATTGAGATTGTTTTAGGCCATGGAGGGTATAAATGCAAGACGAATTATTGTGTGGATTAAGAGCAGAGTGAGTGATGCAAAAAATGTGAAAGTGATCAAGTGTGTTGATATGAATGCAAGCCTTAATGCCTATGACTTCCTAACACAATGAGCGGAAGGTGTCTACATTTCAATCCATTTGATATGTTGTTTGTGCTTCAATGGAACTATACCTTTAGCATATAAGATATGCATTGTTAACAATTCAAATTGGTACTGAGTGACCCCTTCTTCTATTCTTCTTTCTTTTGGACAATGAGTCCTTTGGCAGTAAGCCTTTCTTTATCTTTTTGGGCAGTGAGCCTTATTATATTCAGCGTTGCAATTCATATATTAGTGAGCTAATCCTCATCGTGGTTTTTCCCTTCTTGGGTTTTCTACATAAATCTGGTGTTCTTATGTGTTTGATGTGTTTACATTACTGTTTTACATGTTTGCATTCTGTTAATGCATTTTAAGGGTTTAATGGTGGATAAGGGTTTAAGGGATAATGTGGATCTAAATGTTAATGAGGGTTGTTGATGTTTTAAAAGCATACAACTAATTTACCACTCTCTCAGTTGTCTTATGCATTTAATAATTATTACACCCAATCTACTCTAAGTGCATAAGATCAAGTGATTTCAGTTTAATTCTTAATGCTTAACAATGTCTATCTATTCTATAGGATGTTATTGTGTCACCCTGGGCAATTTGACAATAAGAGCATCCTAGGACATTTGTTTGGCCCATTCAGTAGTCTCCTAGGCTAACACAAGATTGTCAAGGATAAATCTTCTTGCCAAGGATCCAATTTGTTCTAGTCACACTATCATTTGGGTAATAGGTTTTATTCTACAAACCATAGCCTTGGCTATGATTTATAAAAGGTGTTAAGCAAGGTAATGGGATGCCAACTAGCCATGATGTCTTCATCCTTTCCTTTAGGGATGAGAAGGCCTTGGTTAATAATGGGTCCCAAAGAACCAGTCTCAATTCCTTCAATATACACATAGTAGAAGTCTTCACAAATGTAAGGCCATAAGGCTTTGTAGAATTCAACTAGCAGACCATCCATTCCTGGGCTCTTCTCAACATCCATGTTATAATTTGGGCTTCATCAAAATCTTCTATGAAGAGAGGTTTATCAAGAAAATTACTCTAATCATCAACAATTTTACAAGGAATACACTCAACCACACTATCTTCAATAATGGAGATTAGGGGGTCATTTATTCTTTCATCAATAAACATATGTTTATAGTAATTGAAAAGAGTTTTCATGATGTCTGAGTGGTTGTTTGGAGGGGTTCCATCAACAGATTTAATGGCAAATATCTACTCTCATTTTGTTGATGTTTCAGAAATTGAAAGAAGAATTTGGAGCCTCGATCACCATCTTTAATCCATTGACTTTGAGCACGAACTTGTGTCTTCGTACCTTTGTAAAAACCAAATTTCTAAGTAAATGCTTAGTATGTGCAACAAATTGTTGTATTAAAAGGTCATGGGGATTAGAAGTAAGTAGAGATGTTTACCACAAACAAGTTGCCCATTTGAGATTTTTTTAAGCCTTCTTCGTTTTGTAGTTGCTCTTTGACCATAATCATGAAATAAAAGAGGTATAATGAGTGATAGCTCTTTCCCACCAATTAACCCACCTATCTTGTTGGAGTTTTGGTTCCTCATTCTAGGTGGTAGCTAATCACAAGTTATACAAATAAAAATGCACCAACAAACCATATAATATGGACAAAATTATGCATAAGCATGTGACGTGTAACACAAGAGACAATATGTACATGCAAAAAGACGATGAAAATAAATGTGCAAGACAATCTGTGTCATGTGTTTTAATGATATGGTTTATTGGTTGGCCTTTCTTGTGAAGCGTAACTTTACTTTGCACGTATTGTATCATACTATCAATGATGTGATGATTAAAGATAGATTTTGCAAGGAAAAATATATTATGAAACTTCTATTTTTTTTCACAACTTAACAAAATGAAAAAGTGACGAAAAAGATCGACGATTGTAAATGGTTCAATCATCTTGCATCATACTTAGGCAATGTGAATTGTCGATTGTAGAGCAGAGGACTGAAAATCCTTGTGTCACCAGTTCAAATCTGGTTCCTGGCATGTATACTTTTATAAGTATGAAAAAGCCTTATTCTACTCTATCTATTATGAGTTGTTTAGAATAATCATCAGTGATTCTATGGTATTGAATTAATAGAGAGTTCGTCCAAGTTATTTCAAAGGGTTCCCATGTCCACGTCAGCGCATGCTTACACATCGTCGCCACGCTGGCTGTGGCCTTCACCTGTAATCACATCCACGTCATCAGATTTGTCCACGTAGACGTCCTGCTGTGGAAGACTGCAAGCATCTACAAGGAGGGAGTTTATGTCAAATGTCCCCCACCTCCGTCTCCTGCTGGAGAGTTTTAAAAATCTGTCATTAAACAGAAGGTCGGTGAGAGCGCTTAGTGCTTCGAGGGCACCATTACATCAAGGTACGGCAACAATAAATTATCACAATATAATGATTTATATGGGATGTATCCATCAAGACCACATCATGCATGACCTCTCTTGCTATTAAATTATATAGCTAAATAATATTAGCAATGTCTTGTAAGTGTACCAAGTGTTTGATTATATTTTAACTAGCAATCGCACCTTCGTGTGCAATGGGTACGCCGAAGACATACTAGTTAATTTTGTGTTGAATTGGTTTATTATTAAATGGGAAAAACTCCTAGGAGCCGTAAACTACAAATTGTCCATTAGGGCAGTGTAGCAGTGATTATAACCTAAAAATTTCAAAGCCATTGTTGGACAATATTCTTGAGTTGCTGGATGAAGAACCTCTGATATAATAGTCACAAGAGTACATAAAATTAACATAGATGAGACAATGCAGAAAATGCCAAGAATCAACAAGAGATCATCAAAATCAATATTATGAAATACTGGTATATAATGCAAACCCATAAAGTCTTAGACAATTGCTAGTAATAGAACCAAAACATTCTCATAAGGCATCCACTCCATTTTTTAATCAAACAATTTTAAGTAGCAACAATTGATTTTTGCTTCTTTGGCACCCTATATTCTCGTACAACACAAGCATGATCTCTTTCAAAAGGTTCTAGTGTCCTCTGCTCGGATGAACCATCATTTTGCAACTTCTTGAGCAAAAACTACATCTGCTGGAACAGTTGAGTCAATGCAATTTGCCTTCAAAATCGTTTAAGCAATAAACTGACAACAGAAAACATCCTCCAAATTCTCTTTGATACATTAAAGAAACTCAAAAGATGGGAGTAATGCAACAATACGTGCCTAAATCAACAAGGTAAATTAAATCAGTGCACTAGCCTTCATTCCAGTAAACTACATAGCTTTGTAATCCTAATATTCCAAAACAAAATGAAATAACAATAGTGGGACAATATACCAACATCATCAACAAACCCACTAATCTAACTGTTGTCTGCTATGGCCTTACAAACATAGTTACTCTTATGGAAAGGCTGTAAGTAACAAGGACATAGTAAATACTACAAAGATATTCAATATACAACATTTATCCGGAGAACCAAATGCTTTATTCATCAAAATCAATATAACTTGTTGTCTTTGTAATTTGTACTTTAGCTAAAATTAGAAATGAATGTCAAAGATTATAAAACATAATGATGCATTAAAAAGAAAAGAAAAGTTAAATCAGTTTAAGAATATATCGTGTGCACCATTATACAAAGTCTTATGTTTCTTGTAAATAAATTTAGCTGGGAAAAAAGGTTTTTAGCAGATAGAAAGAGAATCGATTGCAACTATTGAAACTGGCTAATTTCCTGTTTAGACGACCAGTATTTTGTAATTCCAATTCTGTAAAAGCTACTACATAAGCCAGATTTTACATTTAACATAGAGCAGTAGTCGCTAACCAACGAAAAAGTGCATTTGATAATTCATTTGAATGTCACCTTGGAGATTCTAACAAAGATCTTGTTAGAGATTTTAGCATAAACAAGTGAGTTCCACAAAGAGCAGCTAAACACTACAAAATAGAAGCTAACCATCTAATATCTATTACATATTCTTGACATGTATTTTGAGCATATTGTCAATTTTAATTTGAACTACTAACTGACAACCAAATTCATAGTATGAACTATGCATATTCACAATCATTTGACAGCAGTTAAAAAACAACCATCCTTCCTCGTGCCATAAGTAATCTAAAATTTGCAAACCTAGGGTTTCTTTGAAGCACTCTCCAAATATTCAAACAAGGCCAATTCCATCACTATGTTGTTGCCTACTGTCATGGCTTACGCAATATTTGTAGGCATTGCAATGAGTTGAGTTAGGGTGGATCATGCTACCACCCATAAATTTAGTCCATCTCCATATTGGCCTCCTTAATAGTGTAACTTTCAAACAAGGATTGAGTAATCATATTCACCTAAACAATCTCTAATGGTTTTTTTCAAATGACATGGGGTTAAAAAATTGATCGGCTTCAAACCTAGAACCCATAATCTCAATCTATGTCATAGGGCTCAAAACAATTGATCCAAAGGCTTCAAACCTAGAACTCATAATCTCAAAAAATAAAAATAAAAACATTTTAGTTCGCCCTAGAATTCATACATGCTTGAAATTCCAAATCCATGATTGGGCATTTGGCAGGATGGATTTTCATGTTTTTGGTATTTGAAAACTCTACATTCTTTGACATTGTGTGGGCCATAGAATGAAAGATTAAAAATGTGAAATGAATCACCACTTCTAGCGCATAAGATCTCATTAGAGGGGCTCGATACATTTTTTATGGGTGACCATTCAAATTTTTGCTGCAGCAAAACATTCTCAAAAGCCCGACACATGATAATCATGGAGGGAAGACCATACGCTAGAATTAGAAGAAGACAAAAATAAGATAAAATGCAAGATAGGAAGGGGCGCATGGAAAAAGCAAAATAGAATTCATACAATGGAAATTGGAAAATGAACAGCTGCACCATCTGTGGGAAGTTAAATATTTTAAAATACAAAGCAGCCGTGTGAATTAGAAGAGGGAGGGCTACGTTAGAAAACAAAGAGGGCTGCAACTTGGAGTAATGGAGGGCGCTGCAAGTTAGTGCAAATTTTGATGAAATAAGTAAAGTGCGGGTTGAAAATTTGGACAGGCCATACCATAACAGCAGTTGGTTTTAAGTTGAATAAAGACAAATATAAGAAAGAGCTGGATAGCAAAGAGAAATGGAGTTATGTGCATATAGAGGCAGATGTGTGGGAAAGGAAGGATGTCTGTAGAAGAATAAATTCATAGAAGCAATCTGTAAATTATGTAAATTGAAAGATTGGTTTATTGAAATTAATTCCTTGAGTTATTTTAAATTTGAGATCAATTAGAACCGTATGTCTGTAGTAAATTGGGAAATTAATTTGATTGATTATAATTGATAATAATTGAACAGGATACAAATTAAAATTGCAGAGACTACAAACTCCAAATATTGGAAGTATTGAAAAGTACAAAGATTGGACGAAGTGTACCATATTCATTTCTTTTTTACTGTTGTAACTGCAAGCTCATTTTGTCTTCTGGTTCTAATCTTTATAATGTATTTTTTGTTGTTGGACCTGCAACTTTTTTTTCTTTTGTCTAATTTCTTTCTATTGTGCTTCTTTGGTCAAATTTCCTATTTTGACCCAAATGGAATGTAACATATTAATACAAGAAAAAAAAAGAAAAAATTTGTGTACTTTTTGATTTATTTGTAGACATTGACAATGAGTATCACAGATGTGGCACTACCTTGCATAGTATGAATTAGCTTCAAATTTATCGAGCAAGTACCTGTATTTGCAATCTGTGCACTCTCTGTTTCCAGGTAGCTTTAAAAGTCCTTCCACTATCTGCAACTTGATAATAAAAGCATATGTAAACTCTTCATAGATGCTCAGCCAGACAAAATAACTGGCTACTGTCTCTACAACAAGTTAACAAGACTGATCAAAGTTTAGACTAAAAGCAATCTCATGTTTTTTCATTTCACTCAAAAGAAATGTTTATGAATTTACCATTTTCCATTAGAAAATCTAAAGAAGCATCAAATCAAATATTCAGTTAGGAGTTATGATCATTGATTCTTTCACAAAAGTTAGCTACTCAGGTGAATTTAAAAATGATCAGAAAATTTAAAGAAGCATCAAATTTTTAGTTCAGAGTTATGATGATTGATTCTTCCACAAGAGTTGGCTACTCAACCTGATAGAGAGCTGGGAAATTAGATCTTCTACAGTCTGCTCACATGTAGAGATAAGAGCTCTAGATCTTAACCTGCCAACGATGCTTCTGGGAAAAGAGTATAAGGTGGCAAACAAGCTATAAACTGTCAATTTTTGTCTGCTTTGATTTATCCTATTCCAACTCGCTGACACTCTTTCATGCTAAATCATTTTTTTAATTTTTTCAGACTCCATGTTTATATTCATAGTTATTTTTGGATCACAACAATTTTAATCGTGAAAATGAAGTAAGCATGTACCATACAGACATCACCTTAGCTTGGGCAATTTTGGCTTGTTAAGATTTCTGAAAAAGAAAAGAATCTATTGAATTTCTGAAAACCGATTTAAATTTGTCTAGTGTGAAACATGCGTCTACTGTGAAACATTTGTTTGTTTATGCTGTGAAATTATTTATCATAGATAACCGTCTTTCAAACTGGAATGTGTATCAAAATCTCTTATCAGACACAACTACTTACTACTTATGTCAAACTTAGATTTGTACATAAATGAAAATCCCTATCATTGGTTTGAACTTGATTCGAAATGGTAAATGAAGTCAAGAATTTTTATTTATTTTTGGGCAACTTTTTAGTATGTTAGTAAATAGAGATGGAGAGATGGAGAGAGAGGGTATATGGGAAGATAAAGGGAGAGATCCTTCTAATGTAAGCTATGCAAAATACCCAAATACTTCATTACTAAGAATGACATCAAACTCTGCTGCCAGCATTCCTCTTGTCCACACCAATATGGGAGCTATATAAATAGGGGTTGATATTTATGTGAAATACTAAATCTTAGAGATGGCGTTTCAAGCTGAATGCGAATCGCACCCGCTACCTACAGGCCCTCCCCAACATGGATTTTGTGAGTAGACACGCAAGGGCAGGGGCAGGGGCAGGGGCAACCGATGGTGGAGGCATAGTAGGGGCCGCCACACTTTGTAAGGGATACGCCAACAGAGGGGGTTGCAAAATGTGTGACGAGGAATACAAAACAACATTTTTGTATCAGTCCAGGCAATTTTTTTTACAAATTGAAAGGAAGACAAATGACTTACCGCAAGATTCTGCAGGAGCAATATTATGAAGGCCACACCAACGAATTCCAACCTGGGCAGAGATAACAGAAGAATTATTTTAGAGAAAACTAAGTTGAAGAAAAATTGACCCAACCATGTAGAGGCTGAGAAACGATGGCAAATGAAACCAGGTTAATATTAGGGTTTGAGAGCAAAATAACAGACCTTCCACAGCTACATAAAAAACAGAGTTGCTGATGTATTTTCCAAACACGAAGAGAAAGGCAGATAGGCGTCATCAAATTTTCATTTTTCAGGATGAATGGATCAGATTACTCTGATCGTCTTGCATCCCCTATCTGGTATTGCACACTGTTAGATGTTGAAGTTAGCCGATAAAATTTCAAAGGCATTTTTATTCAAAGGTCAATACCAGCGAGGAAGAATTTGGAGGAGAGGGGAAAGCTGCAAAAAAAGGCGAAAACAGTCCGAAAAATCGACACCCTCCTTTGTAAAATATAAATAGAAAACAAAACCTGGTGTATTTAGCTTCCCGAGTCCCAAAATATTATAGGCATATCCTCTTCCATGTAATTCGTACCTAATTTAAAAAACCAATGAAAGAAATTAAACAGGATGAAAATGAGGATAAAAATGAGCATCACCACAGATGACAACAAATATTCGAATAAATTGGGGTTTGAGAAGAGACAGAGCAACAGAGCTGAAAGATGCCCATTCGTTTGCTCCCACCGCGCCTCATACACGGCTGCGTTGTAGCCTGCGCTTCGTAGAAAGCAGCTCTGCCTGAGTAGAAAGCCCAGCTATTCCTAAAGATTTTGTGACATTTCGAAGAAGCGATTCCTCCAATTTAGTACTGGAGAATAAGATACCCTGTCAATATACAGCGGATCAAACAAGCAGAAAAGAGGAATCGTTTAAAGGAAATATGACAGCCATGGGTAATACTAAAAATATCTGCACTGTTTTTTGGTAATGCATCTCTAGTATCTGGTAGAGCTGCCTTTCCGAAACAGGGAGCTTGTCTTGAGAAGTGGACCTCTCAATGTGGCTTTCGCAGTCTGCACAATATCCTCCTTCTCCGACTCCTCCACCTTCATCCTCCTCAAGAAACCTCGTGTTGCGCAGAGTCGCGGAATTGACTCCGTAATCGCTTCCTCTAGTTCAGTAAACAGGCATTGTTAGAAACCTAAATATCAGACTGAATTGTTGAAGAGACGGATAGCGGCGGGGAAAGCAGCAAAAAGGGACAAAAAATGATGAACGACTGAGATTCGTTTCGTCATCGTCCATGGGCTATCAGGAAATCTACACCATTCGACATAAAACTCTGTTCCATTCAGGGAAAATGGCGAGCGACTGAGATGGATTTCATCGCAGGCGATTGCCTGTTGAGCAATCTACACTGTCGGAGGTAAAAATGGCTTCAAAATGCTAAGCGTAGGACGCCTTCGGTGTAAAAATCAAACAAAATGATTTAAATTTTAAAAGATGTTAAATAAGTTACAAATAATTTGGTTTTTTGGATGGGTACATCCCTTCATATGGTTGATTACTTGGTTAAGATTTAGTGGTGTAATTAGATACCGACATGCTTTTGAAATTATTATATTCATTTATGAAACCGCATGTTTATGTTCAACAAAAACATGGGCGCTACACTTGAGAGATCATCTTTCCACAAACAAATATAACTTTTTGCATCAATTTCCAATGATTCAACATCCTTTTAGAAGCAATTCTAGACATGATTGTGTCTAGTAAGTGTCTTCTTAAAGTATTAGGTTTATATAATTGCAAATAAAAATTCTCTCTCTAAAAATTTGATTCAAGTCTTATATATGTGAAAAATTTACATAGTTTGGAATTTATCTCTTGTTGTCTGCAATCATCTAGAGTTTTCCTCCTAGTGTTGTTTTCTATTGCAACACACACAAAGAGTCTCTTATAATCTATTTTTTATGCACCTTTAAAAGCTTTTAGTGATTTTTCACTACAAAAAATTGCATGATATTGTTTCTTCTTGGTGTCATTTTGACATAGCTAATGTCTATGAGCCTTAGCTTCTTTAATCTTATCTTAAGCCATATTTGTGTCCGTACTTGTTGTACAAAATGTTAGTTGCATTAAAGAAGAAATATTATGATTTAAGTCCATCTTCAATCTCTCTTAATAGGCCCCAAAAACTCTATTTGCATTTTAGAACAACACTTTGGAGGAGTATCCCTACAAGCACTATGTACTTTAGCTTATTCACTCCTATTTCTTTGGATATAATGGACTATCATCAAATTTCAAAGCATTTTTCTTTTTATCTTAGCAACCTAGAAAATATCATACTCTTAACAAGTGCTTCCATTTTAGTTTGGTGTGATTTCTCGATTGTCCTTGAGGTGTGGAAATTTGCCCAGTCTAGATAATAAGAACCATTAAATCATTGCTATTGTTGAACTTTAGAAGGCAATATAATACTTTGAGTAAAAGTTTTGTTTTCAATGGCTATGAAATTCCATTGGTTGGCAAAAATTGCAAACCATAGGGACTCAATGGTGGGAAAGAGGTTATTTTATTGGCTAACCTTTGGTAGCAATCATAAAGTTTAAGCTAGAGGGCATTGGTTGTGAGATGATTCCAAGATTTGCATTTTAGAAATTACAATAAACTACAATAGAATGAGCAAATGCATTATTTTTTTAGTACAATGAGTTTATCAATTCTACTTGTATATATAATAGAATCCCATAATCCTCAAGTCTAAACTATACCAAACATTATAGCTCTACCAAATCTTGTCTCTTTCTTAACAAATCTCAGAATACTATGTAAAGTTCATGGCCATCAATCACTTAGTAGTAGTAGTTGCCTTTTCGCAAGGCTCAAAACAACTATGATTACTCTCTACAAAACCCTTTCATGCTCTTACTTTATTCCATAGAATACATGATTTAAAATTAAGATTGCATGGAAAAACTCTTAAAGCAACTAGGCCTATGCTCCAATACTGTGTTGGGGTTGCATACAACCTAGAAATGGCTCAAAGATTTGAATTCAACATGACGTCTTCCCATTCACAAAACTATATTAATGCTCTGAATGACAAACTACCCACTTAATAAGAGTGGAAAATAAAACCACCTTATTTACAAAAATAAATACTTACTAAACAAAGATAATTTAAAATGGCATTTATAATTTAGCAGAGGGGCTCATAGTTGCTCCTCACTAGTCTTTGTGTTCTCCCTACTATGCACAAAAAAGTTGTTTACATATAAAAGTTCTGGTATGACCTGTTCATAATTTAATTTGATTGTTTATTGCAAAGAAGTCAAATAATATATAATTAGTATAGCTATCTTAGCCCCAACTAGTAATGGGGTACTAAGAGTTTGCAACAACTTCTAACATGTTAATTTATTTATTTTATTTACAAAATACAAGTGTAGTTATTGACCTACACATAAAATTGTTGCATGTACTCTCCATGGGACCACAAGGCTTCACTCTCCTTTTTCAATAGCTCTTGATAGGTAGGTTGGATAGAATATTTTCCTAGAACTTAATTAATTTATTCTATATTTTTCCAAGTCTTGTGTTTGATACATTTATAAGTCAATTCAAAGGAATTAAGGATGACAATAATAATGGTTGGGTAGAAGGAGAAGGTGATGATGGCATTCCCTTGAATTTCTTTATTCTCAAGAGGGGTAAACTTCATGAGTCTGAGTCACTTTAAGGTTAAGCTTGTTGGTTTGGTTGTGTTGTGTGATTTTCATGGCTTCCTTTCTTGTTTGATGTTGTGAAACTTGGATCATTCATCATTTTTCCCAATGAGGATGATAATAGACAAATCAACCAATGATTGATTCCCTTGGTTTTGCAGTTCACTTGGTACGTAGTTGTGGCATAATTATACAATTCCTACTCGCATTTATTGATCGTACTTTCTGCAATGTACATTTGTACTAAGTTTGAAATTTGTATCATAAATATTTTTATTGTGTTTATATTTTAAAATATTCATTTATAAAGAATGAAGGAGTGCTAACTAAGAGAAGGCTTGCAAAGGCAAGTGAACAAGTGAACCTTTGTTGTTATCAAAGGTAGAACCTAAAATTTTTGTTGATGCTAGCAAGGATGAAGGATGGATGAAATTAGTGGAAGAAGAGATGAATCAAGTTGAGAAGAATTAGACTTGGGAATTGGTTCCAAAGCCTACATTGAACAAAAATGTGATAGGTACAGAGTGGGTTTTTAGGAATAAATTGAACGAGGAAGGAGAAGTTGTAAGAAACAAAGCAAGATTGGTTTGTAAAGGCTATTCGTAGGTAGAAGGCATTGATTTTGAGGAGAATTTTGCTTCGGTAGCAAGAATGGAAGCTATTTGATTGTTTCTTTCTTTTTCTGCCTACAAGGACTTTAAATTTTATCAAATGGATGTCAAGCCAACTTTCTTCAATGGAGATTTAGAAGAAGTGTACATAGAACAACCTGGTGGATTTTAGTTGTTAGAAGAACCAAACATGGTGTGTAGACTCAAAAAGGCATTGTATGGTCTGAAACAAGCTCCTAGAGCATGGTATGCAAGGTTGGATAAGTACTTGCTTCAACAAGCATTCAAGAAATGTATCAAAAATAATAATCTTTACTTCAACATTAAGGATGAGAGAATCATGATAGTTGTTGTGTATGTGGATGACATAATCTTTGGTGGTAAAGATGAGATGTGTAATATATTTGCTGAAGAGATGCAAAAGAATTTGAGATGTCTATGATTGGTGAGTTATCTTTCTTTCTTGGTCTTGAAATTGCTCAGCTGAATGATGGTATTTTTATTTCTCAAGCAAAGTATGTCAAGGAAATGTTGAAGAAGTTTGGTATGGAAGATAAAAAACCAATTAGTACTCCCATTGTTACTATTTATCATTTGAGTAAAGATGATGAGTCTCCCTTGGCTGATAAGAAGCTATATAGATCTAAGATTGGAAGCCCATTATATTTAACTGATTCAAGACCTGATATCATGCGTGCGACATATCTAGTTGCAAGATTTTGAGCTAATCCTAAAGAAACTCATTGAAGGAAGTCAAAAGAATCTTCAAATACTTGAAGAGTACTTTGGATTATGGCTTATGGTATCCTAAAGGTAACGACTTTGGTCTGAGTGCTTACACTGATGTTGATTGGGTTGGTTGTGTGGATGATAGGAGAAGTACAAGTAGTGATGCTTTCTTTTTAGGAAGTAGATTAATTTCATGGAACAATAAGAAACAAGATTTAATATCCTTATCAACTGCAGAGGCAGAGTATATTGTTGCAACATCTTGTTGTACACAAGTTTCGTGGATGAAGCAAACTTTGAAGGATATCAAGATACAATATGATGAGCCTATTCTTATTTTGTGTGATAACACAAGTGATATCAATATTTACAAGAATCTAGTGATGCATTCTAGAACCAAACATATATCAATTAGGTATCACTTTCTAAGAGAGAAGCTTGCAAACCAAGAAGTGAATTTGTATGTTTCTACAAAGGAGCAGATTTTAGATATCTTCACAAAGGCACTTGCAAAGGATACTTTTAAGTATCTCCAACAGAAGTTAGGGGTAATTTCCCCTCCTTCTTGCTAGATGCATAGTTGGTGCATCTGTCTAGGGGGGTATTTCATGTCATATCCTTATTCTTGGACTAATGGTGGCTACCTCTCAGGGGAGTAGGTAGTGGTTGTTGCTGATAAGGGAGCCCGTTAGTTACTTCAAGGAGTGTATGTACATCAAGGGGGAGAAGGTTGAAGAGGATAATATGTGCCCCTTAGGGGGAGATTTTGTGCTCTTGGGGGGAAGAAAGAGTTTCCCTTTGTCCTTGATGTCAAAGGGGGAGAAGAGTGCATGTTAGATTGGTTTTGCCACCAATGCCAAAGGGGGAGAATGTTGCAGTATGGTTGTCATTGATGTCAAAAGTGCAAGTAAGGTGTGTGTCTTGCTATCATTGTTTTCAAAAGTATGTTAGAGGTTGTTACAGTTTGGTTGATGATGTCAAAAGTGAATTGCAGTCTGGCTAGTTGGTTGCCAGAGTCTATGAGATGCTCCACATTTCTCTACTATTAGTGTTGTGCTCCTATGATTTGAAAGATACATTCATATTTTTTTAGTGCATGTGTGATCCAAGTTTCATGTTGTTTGGATTACCAAAAATGTGTTTTACAAGTGACAGTTTCATGATAGTGTTGGTTCTCTGAGGATTCTCATAGAGGTGCAAAGTTTGGATTTGCATTCCTTTGCATTTATAGATGTGGTTATGCAGTTTAGAAGTTAAGTTCAACATGTTGGGAAGGTGTTATCCAAGTTTTCATGTCATTAGTCCTTCCATAGAGAAAGTTGTAAGTGACAGAGTGTAGGACTATATTGTCTAGTGGCTAGTTTTAATGTCTATTGGTTTGTGCTAACTTGTTGTAGGTAGTGGTGAATCAACTGGTGGAGAGTGTTCTTGAATATCTTTTGATGTTTCCTGTTGCTCTATAAGATGTTTTCTACTTTCTCCAAAATAATTTGTGGTCTAGAATGAAGATTTTGTTGGGTTATTCTTTTGCATGTTGACTAGGGCATTTTGAAGGTGTGCGCCAAGAATTCTTGGTTGCACGAAGTTCAATAAGTGTTTGAAGGTGTTGTATGGGTCATGCTGAATCATTTGGGAGAAGTGCAAGTAATGTTTAATCTTTCATGAATACCACCAAGTTGTAATGGCCGGCGTGCTACAAGTTTCATGTTTTCTTGCTTAAGGCCGACCTATTTCAAATGTGTGAAGCGTGCATATGTTGTTCATTGAAGGCCAATGTTGTGAAGAATTTTTGGGACCAAGTTAAGTGTGTGTTAGAATTTGTAAGGTGTGTTCCCCTTCCTGGTGTTGCTTGCAGTTCTTTTTAGGGATTTCCCTCTACACGTTTCATGTTGTTTGATTTTTGGACGACTTGTAAATGTAATATCCTTTGTTTTTGGCTGACATGTAATGTAATTAATGCATTATCACACACACACACACACGTATATATTATAAACCTAGTTGATCTAGGAGGTGGGAGTGTGGTGTGATTGTGAATGTGATTATAAGAGGTGATTCAAGGATGTGTAATGCATTATGATGTGCGACTGAAGGAGAAAGAGCAAAAGTGATAGATCTTAGTCAGACTCATCTTGAAGAAATTTTTGTGACAAAGAAGAAGTGAAGAGTGTTCCTAACTGATTGTTGGAGGCAACAAGCCAAAGGAAAAGCTTCTTGAAGGCTGAAGGTAGTGAGTCAGTAAGCTATAAAGAAGACAATTGAAGAAGTTGCAGAAGTTGTCAAAGCAGAATTGCAATCATTAAAAAGAAGGGAAAAAGTAGAATTGTAATCATCAAAAGGATCGAGCTTCATTGTTAGATGTAGGTAGTAGAAAGACTGTCATGTTGTAATATTTTTTTAGTTTGTTCTCAGTTCAAGAAGTAGTTGCTTCCTTGAGTTGAAGCCCTAAAACAAAGTTTGTAGGGAGTTGTAGCTTCCTTGGGAGTGACCCTAAAACCTTTATAGGAGTAGTAGCTTCCTTGGGTTCCAGCCATAAAACAAAGTTGTAACTATGATTCATTGATGACGTTGGATTAGGACAATAGCTCCTAACAACTTTTCTCATTGTGGTTTTTTCCCTTTGGGGTTTTCCACATACATCTAGTGTTGTGCATTGTTTATATCTTTCGTGTTATTACATGTGTTGTAAAGTTTAAGTTCCAGTTTGCTCCAAAGGGTTTGAAATTTAATTGAATACTGATTCATCCCCCTCTCAGTATTTCAGTGTGTGTTCAATAGATGCTCCTTAATTAATCATCTATGTATAACTACATGTATGTGTATATGATGATGCCTAAAAACAAATCTTCATATTCATCATATGAGGAATTTGATTTCATGGAAGAAATCTCATCAAATCTATTTTCTTTATTTTTTCTAGCTTTCTTTTCTTCTACTATCTCTTAATGTGTCGAATACCTTTTTAATCCCAACACTTCACCTTAGATTTTTTAGAGGTTTTAGATCTACCTTTCTTTTTTTTTCTCACCTTTTTCCTTTGAAAAATATCTAATGATCAATTCATCTATAATATATTGACATTACCCCCTCATTTGTATTAATAATAAGGTACCAACCACCTCATAAATCTTTAACTTAGAGACCATACTATCAAATTCCATCAGAAGATTGTGCAGTGAATATCACAATGAACACAACAAGATAATACATTGGTCCTCCTCACATAACTTGAGATTAACAAACTAATAACAATGTTGAACTCAATTAGGTTCTTCGTCACTGAATCTCCATATGCCATACTTAAGGAATACAACTTCATCTATAAGAGAAAATTATTCACTAGGGACCTAGTTTAGTTTAAAGCTCCACCTTTTTCTCTTAAACCCTTAGTACTATTCTTCACATACACATTCGAGATCATTGAATTTGAAAGTCAAATCCAAACCAAGCTTCTTGCCTTCCTATCAAGCACAACCCATTCTTCATATTTTATGGTAGAGGGTTTTTTATTCATAAACTATAACCTATAGATCTATGTATATGAGAAGGTTCTCCATTTTGAGCTTCCAAAGCTCAAAATTAGTGGTGTTGCTTGAAAAATAAGATCACCTATGTAGAGCTCCCACTAAAACAATGACCAATATATAATAACCTATTCCCAAACATCTAACAAGCTGGCCATGCTTTGATACCAAATGAAAGGAAACCACATAGGTCCAACACTAATCCAATTTGAGAAAATATTCATCAAGTATTGATCTAGATAATAATTAACAAATACACAACACACACAATAAACAACAAAATGATATACCATAATGTAAATCTTGTAAAGGGAAAGAACGAGCTTCTGAAACACACTCAATAAATTTATCTACAATAACATGATTAAAAACACACTCATAGTTGTAGAGCTCTTAATAAGAGGTATATGAGCTCTTCAACTCTCTCTTCAAAGTCAAATTGACAACATAACTATGATTTGAACTCACCATGTATAAACCCCATCTTGAACATCTAATATACAAGCAAAAATTAATCTAGGAAATCACCAATGGTTTTCAAAACCATGGTAAAAAAATAAGGCTCCAATTTAGGTGCCTAAGTTAGTCTCCTCAAATTCTCATGCCTCATTGCGATAAGTCCACATTCCAAGAAAAGTATGTAAAACCCAAGGTTAAATATTTCTCTCAGGAAACTTAGGTGCTCTAATTTGGTCCATTCACATCTCATAAGATATTCTTACACATACTATTATTAATTGGTCAATGATGTTCCACCTAATCCATTATGTAACTCCCCTCAAGTACATGTTCTTAAATACTTTTACACAAATTATAGAATCTGTTTCATATCTTACAATGTTATAAACACTCTTAGATATCTCTCATGACATAGGTGCTCTTACACATCTCACACACATTTGCAAGTGGCATAGTGTGTCATCTAATGAATATTGAAAGATTCTTATAAATCTCAACATATTACAATACTAGCACTTGCACCCCAACAAGGTGCAATGGTTATGCCGATAGAAGGATATACTATGGCAATGTATTGAAGGACGAAGAGGGGAAAATCACATGGGAAAAGTGCAAATAGCTTTTTTGAAGACTAACTATTCATAGTAAAAGTCAACTTGGCAATGGGATGCGAGTAGAGTTGAATATGAACACATGGAACTTAATTTGAAGCTGTATGATATGCTAAATGGGTGAACAACATAATATATTATGTATAATTGAAGAATGCTTGCAACATTTAAGGTCGATTGGACCAAGTACAGTTGTTGGTAGTTAATGATATACAAAAATTGTTTTATGACAAGTCAAAATATTTTTGAATAATTTTGTACAAAAACTATTTTGTGAGACATCAAGAGCGCAAACGTAAGGGATTGGTTATGGATAATACAATTGTTGGTGGTTGACAGTGCAGGGCTATGATATATGCCATTTGTCTTCAAGGCCTGTAGAGGAAAAGCAAGAGAATGGTTAGATGCGATCATTATTTGTTGACTTGTACAATGATTTCTATGTATTCAATTTATCGTACTACTATTAGTGGAAACTATCTTTTGCCAATATAATTACAAAATTACCATAAGAACATGAATATGTTGAAACTGTTGATGACGTCGATGCCTTTGAGTGAAATGTATGCTTGAGTCTTGATCTCTTGTCCTTGTAGCTTATTTTGTCACGGTCTATAGTAGATGTCTACAAAAGGGAAATTTGTAAAAGAGGAATTGATGATCCGACAATAACTAGGAGAGATGTGAGGGAGAAAGGGATAAGAGTTGTGTACCTTCACTTATTAGAGACAATTGTAATAGAGCTTCCTCTTCTTTCCTCATAATTGTGTATGGATGGTTTTGCGTTTTTTAGTATCTCTCAAAGGAGAACATTGGCTGAATGCGAAGGTCATTCAACGATTTCACTTTGGATATAGTTGTAAATGTTAGTCCTTGTCGTTCTATTTTCCCAATGTTGATAGTTGCTTTGTTTAGCGCTAAGCCTTGGGATTTGTGTATGGTAGTAGCCCATGTCATTGTGAGCAAAATCTACTTGCGACTACCCAACGATACAGGTATTATCATTATACTTTTGGGGTCATCTTTATTCCATGGTGGCCCACTATAATTATCAATCCTTGCTACAACATACATCGGAATGTCTAGTGGTTTGGAACTAGGGATGTAAACTATCTCAACAACTTCACCTAGAGCTCCATTTACAAGTCCTGCTTGTGTCCATATGTTGGTTGTGAGCATGATGTGTTGCCCTCTACAAAGCAATACTTGCTTTTCAAGTTGTTCATCAGTAGTTGCATTATCTGCTTCGGTCCTGGTGTTGGTTGTAGTACTTATTGCAATTGGACAGTTCAACAATTTTAACATTCTTCTATTGTGCAGTCTAACTAAATCATTGGTAGCAAACAAGTGCATTGAATTGTCGAACTGTTCTTTTTCGCTGGAGGTGAGATGCTTATTTGTGCATGTCATTAGAAGTTTCCAATCCTCCTGTGTTGCTTCTGTGTTTTGTATGTTTTACAACATTTGACGAAAGTGTCTTTTTCTTGGAGTCTCGCCTTATTGACAAAAGACTGTTTCTATGGTGACAATGGTCATGAACTAGCCCCAGAGTGTGTTTGCATGTGACTGTGATGTGTATATAGGCTTTTCCATTACAGGCGGTAGCTATGCAGGTCGTCGATCAGTATTATTGATACCCCACCGAAACATAGATGTTGTCGATGTGGGAAGGCCTCACGTAGCCTCACATCTATCTTCAGGAGTAACTTTGGTCCTATGAAGCTCATCTCATCAATCAACATATATCTTATGTGTTTCATCTCTTCCTGAAATGTTGTTAATGCTTGGCCTTGCAGTGGGTGCATTTCTTTGACATGAATCTGAAGCACTGAATGTATAGTTGATTCATGTATATTAAATGCAACAACCCCTATAGGAGCTAATGTGAGTAGCTAGCTCCATTGGTGCTGATTATTACTCTTGAGTGCTTTTCTTATGCAAGCAATCAAGTAGGATTTTCCTGTACCTATTGTTCCTTGAACAATCATGTGCAATGGTTTATCTGAGTGATGTTTGTTGTGGTCAATAATATGTGTGAGTGCTAGTTTTTGTTTGGGCGATAATGTATAGTCTGGGACATCATACTTACTTGGAACATGCCTTTTATGGTTGTATGCTTTTTCCATGTTTATGAATTGTGTGGCAATTGCATGAAGCTCTTGAAGCATTGCAAATTGATCCCATATGTAGTTGCTATCAAACTCACGCCTACCAAGCAGCTCAAGTTCATTTAGGCTTACATTGTTTGAGGGGCCCATTTGTGAAAGTAATTACCATTCATTCATTTCTATTATGTCCCTTGTGTCCATCTCAATTCCGTTGTTTAGTTCTTCATCCTCAGTGCTTCCTTCCAATCGGATGGTGCGAGTGACATGCCATACATCATATTTGGATGCACTCATTTGCTTCCAATTTGCAATTATTGTATCATTAGTGAGCTCTATGTCGATTTCCAAGCTTCAGAAGTGTTTGTACAGTAGTAACTCGCTCTAGCAAAATGTTTCAAATTGGTTTGAACCATCCTTTAGGATAATATAGAACTTTGGGAAAACATTGACAATCGCTTTTACCTTTCTTTCTTTCCACTTGCATCCCTTGCAACTTGCAAAATAGGAGAAAGATCGTGCAGATTCAAGTAGGGTTATTGTATCCAATTCTAGAGGTCGATTAATGTAGGAATGAAGGTAAATAGGTTGTAGGTGTCTTTCATCTGTTCCTCTTGTTATTCAATGGAACATTTTCCATCCAACATTCAAAGATGTAAAAGGTCGATTACAAACAAGTGGCAATTTCTGAAGCATATGGCATGTTTCTTGTGCTCCAATATCACGCTCTGCCACAACTTCTATCATGAATTTTTGTTATGTTGCAAGGGATGGATCATCTATTTTTTGGGTTGTAGATATTCTTGCTAACATATCAATACAAGTCTTAGATGCTTGCTCTACTTTTGATGCATATTTGGCAATGTATTTCAGAACAAGTGCCTATGAGATGACAGGCTGGCAATCTATGTTAGCTCTCCATATTGAAATCATTTATGGATTGTGTATGTTTAACCTATCATCATTCCTTGCAGGTTCATTTTTTTTCCCATTGTTGTCATGTGATAAGGTAGATATAATTTGTTCTTTCCATGGAGCTTTATATCGGCACTCTAGTTTTTTCCCCTTCTTTCGTAAGCATGTCCCCTCTCTACATTTTGTGTGCCTCTAGACATGGTTGATTATCTCTTCATAGTCATGAGAGGGGTTTGTAGAAAATATCTTGGATGTGTCTAGCAAGCATGGATCGTCTAGTAGAGATCGATATACCGTGTTGTTTCTGCAAGATGCAGCGCGAGGATTCCAAGCACTGACATATTTGTCAAAGAATGTTCTTGCCTGTTCAATTGCTGCACTGTCATCCCAATCAAGTTTATCCATGTATGGTGCATTTTGGAGCCAAAGGAATCCATATACATGTGCAATGCCTCGATGTTGCTATAAGTGTGGAATAAGTATGAGTAAAATAACACTTCTTAATAAGACATTATATCAAAGATTCAATGATTAAACTAGTTTAAAGCAAGAATCTACTGAAAGCGTCATATTGTTCCCTATCTCTAAAGATTTATCAAGTCATGGGGCTCTAAGCAAGAATTTGAGTGCTTTGATTGTCTAAAATGGCGCATATGCCTGATGAAATGGCACTTTTGATGTTTTAGCGCTTTGAAACTCTATTTTAGCGCTTTCAAGTCAGATTGATAAAGTTTGTCAAATTTATCATTGATTTTGTCGATTTCGATCATGTTAGCTATTGGTTTGATATGATTGATGATCCTAATCAAGTAGATGATGTTCGACCTCATGATAGGCGATGTCTAATGATTGATTGATGATAATTATCCTCATGATAGGCGAGGAATAATTATAGTTTGATTGATGAACCTCATGATGGGCAAGGTTGATTTGATGTATTGACCTCATGATAGGCAAGGTTGAATGATGTTCACTCACAAGATTTAATCAAAAGTCTCACCAAGAGTTGATTAGTTTTGATAGGATAATTGATGTTTGATGTTTTGACAAAGAGTTCTGACTTTGAATATTTCATGTTGATAGGAGGCTTTGACAAACCTTCAAATTAGAGAGCAATTTCCTCAGACGTTTGATTTGATACCACAGCTGGCCCGGCCTAAGTCAACTATTATTGTACGTTGTGGATTGTCCTCCTTATTAGATATGCCCCAGATTAGGATTAATCATTGTCTCCTGACAGCTTTAGTGAAGAGGTGGCATAGCGAGCATAATACCTTCCACCTAGCTACCGGAAAGATTACAGTCACCCCTGAGGATGTCTAGCAGATTCTGCGAATACTAGTTGTCGGGGATATTGTTGTCTATGATTCATCAGAGCAAGGTTGGACTGATGCTCTTCAGAGAGTGTTTCAGGATGATACTATTGCTGGATGTTGGATTCTATGGCGTGAGATGGTTGATGCTTATGCCACTTTGCCGATAGTTCTTGTTGGGTTCATTCAAGGGTTCCTTTGTCTTGATTGCAGGTCGAAGGGATTCTCTATTGGTTGGGTCCATGTGTGGGAGAGCATGACTTTACATGGGATGAGATATGCTTGGGGAATGTGCATGCTTGCCCATTTGTATCATGATTTGCATTCAACAGTCTACCTTGGTGGTTGGAGTTCATCTGTCAGAGTCACTTTACTTCAGGTGTGGGCATGGGAGCATATTGTTGTCACGTGTCTAGTTATGGTGAGGCAACATCCCACTAAGCGGCCTTATGTGTACATATACGCAGGTCAACTTACTCAGCCTAGACTGGGTAAGTTGGATCATTGGAGGCGAGTATTAGATGATATGGAGACTGTGACATGGCATCCGTATTTAGATTGTGAGCACTAGGATGATGATGACATTCAGTTGCCATTTTTTTGTTAGTCATTTATTCTAATTGGGCAGACACAGTGAATTTTGGAGAGATTTCTACTTAGATGAGTGCCACATTAGTATGGTATTGTTCAGGGAATTCCCTAAGGTGTTTCCCATTATGCTCGTTGATAGATTGATTCTATAGATTGGGGGCCTAGTCTATCTTATGATGCAGCATTGCAGGGGTTCCAGGCTCTACAGCCTCATTTTTGGGAGATTTGTCTAGATATTGTTGAGCCATCGGTTACAGCCAATTATGCCGAGCTTCTAGTGCTACATCCATTTCCATGTATTACTATTCCTGATGAGCCAACACCATTACCTACTGAGGAGGAGGTTTTCGTTGCACACCATCACCGACGGAGGAGAGAAGAGATTGGTAATGAGGAGGTGGCAGTGGAGGAGGTCGAGAGCAACGGTGATGAGGAGGGTAGTGGGGATGAGGAGGGTAGTGGGGATGAGGAGGGGAGCAGTGATGATGATGATAGTAGTGATGGTGATGAGGGGTATGGAGGTGGAGGACTAGATGTAGCCAGTGGGTTAGGTGCAGCTTTAGAGGAGTATATGTTGCCTCGCAAGAGGCGAGCAATTGTAGATCCTACAGAGCAGCATGTGCAACAACAGGAAACCTAGATAGTGAGTCTATAGGTACATGTTCAGATGTTATAGGGTTAACTGACTCAGGCCCAAGGTCTGTTGGCACAGATGTAGGCTCAGGCTCAGGCTCAGGCATAGGCTCTAGCATAGGTACAGGCTCAATTGGTTGTGGCTCAAACACAGATTACAACATTGACAGCTGAGAGGGATGCCACTAGATTTACTGTAGAGGGGGCTTAGGCTACCACTGAGAGATTGCAGAGATTGGTGGATGGTACCATTGTAGCGGATTATATGTGAGAGGTTGTCCGTGTTGGTCAGGAGGTAGAGTATTATAGAGGTAAATTCTATGATGTCATTCTGTCATAGCAGAGAGTGAGCTATGCGCAGTCTTGATCAGGCAGGACTCGCACTAGGACTATCAATGTGGGTGTGACACAACCTCTTTTTAGAGACTCAAGAGATACTGGTACATCTAGTGGTGGTGGAGGGACTGGTCCTAAGATGCCTACACCATCTGGAGCTAGCAACACATAGTTTCATGATTGTACCTTCTGATGTATTTTGAGATGTGATTTATTCTTCGATTACATCCATTTTTTATGATATATCTCTTCATTTTAGACATCATTGTATACTTGACATTATGATTTTGAGATCTATATGATATGCAGCAGATTTTATCAATCTATTATGTGTTCTAATGATTCTATGATGGATGCATTTATTTCCTATGTTCTATATGCCTATGTGATTATCTTTGTATTATGATATTATGGATGCAGTTTTATAATCATGATGATATGCTATGTTTTATGATGTTTTATTTATGACGTGCATAATGATGATGTATAGATGTATAGATGTATGATGTATGGATGCATGATGTGTAATTCTAAAATTATATGATTATGTGCCTATATACATGATAATGGATGTGATGGTTTAAATGATATATGATGTGTGATGTAAATGGGATGTGTGCACTTTTATTCTTGTGTAAATGCAAATATATGATGTAATAAATGGATAAAAATGATATATGATATATAATGATATGTTGAATGGACTATGATATGTGATGTGATTGATGGATGAATGATGAATATAATGGTATGTTTAAGTTGTGTTTTATGATATGGTGAATGCAACTAAATGATTTTCTTAATGCAATTTTATGATGTTTGATATGGTAAATATGATACGTTTAATGCAAAATTATTTGATTCAAATGTATGAGTGATAAATGCTTTCTAATGTATGCAATGAAAATGATTATGCAACTAATGATAATGATGATGTCTTTGTTAATGTCAAGTATGCTCAATCTATTATGAGAAAAGATATCGTTGTTCGGAATTGGTCACCCTTCTATGTAACAAATACTCTACAGATGTAAAACTATTATGAATGCAATCTAATTTATCATGAAAATCTACATGCAAACATTGGCACTTTAACAATACTTTTATTATGCTTTGTATCATCATAGAGCTTTAAAAATGTTGAAAGTGAGTACAAGCATTGATGATATAATTTAGACCATGATGACCTAAGTACTTCTTTCATGATTTTTGATATTGCAAGTGAACACAAGCATCTAGGTATAATTAAATTGAGATGACCTGAGCATTTCTTGCATAAACAAACAAGAATCAATCACTTTCCTATGTGAATTCCGAATGTCATCCATGATACTTTGTAGAGCACTTCCCGTAACAATTCACATAATAATTATGATTAATTCATAGATAGCTGGTAAAGAAAATACCATTCTCCTTCCTAGCTTCTCTAGTTCAATAAATCATTAAGTTACTCCAAAGAAATGATAACAAACATCAAAGTACAACATATCCAACCTTAACTTAAAGTATTTCAATCATTATTCAGATTAGATCATCTATCTTGATTTGATTTTATGATGTTTTTGTGATTTTCTGAGATTTTGACAAAAAATCTGATCTAAACACCTATCCTAGGGGACTCGGGGGTTAATCAAAAATTAGCCTTGCCTACATTATACATGTAGAGACCACGTAGTTCATCTGACACAGACCTTGTTTTTGAATTTTTGAGAATGACTTTTTGACCTGTTTTGGATTTTCTTATATGATATGGATGTTTGATGTGTTTTCAGTGGTGATTGATGTTCCATGTTGGGTTGTGTTTCGATCATTATTTTCGTTGTGTTTGTCTTCCTGATGTTTGTCCATTTTGTTAAGCTCAATGTTTATTGCCCCAAGTGAGGTCTAGATGTTGCTCCCAAGCTAGGGTGAGACATGACCACTTGTAATGATATGATAATGAATGTAAAAGTTATGGTGAAAGTAACAACCATGAAATGCATCCAATAGATGGAAAAGCTAGTTTAAATCACAAATAGCACCTATTTCCAGGTTTTCATTACATGTTTTTATTGCACTTTTTGAGTCTTTTTTATTTTTATTTTTATTTTTCTCTTTTCTAATTTTTTTGTATTTTTCTATCACCAAGATGCCTATTTACCAGGTTTTCATCGAGAAAATCATTTTAGAACCTAATCCGTGCACTAAGTGACTTAGGTGTAGAACTTTTTGAGATGGATTTTGTTGATAGGTTCATTAAACAGATCCCCTTCAGGTGTAGACAGTTGATATGCTCCAGATCCATAAACTGATATGATGACGAAGGGACCTAGCTAGTTAGGTTCAAAATTACCTTTCTTTTCTATGTCCTGTTGATTTCTAGGGTTTTCCTTTAGGACCAAGTCACCAACCTGAAAGACTCTAGGTTTTACCCTATGATTGTAGCTCTTGGACATCCTTTTTTGGTATGCTTTCAAATGGTTTACAACTTGTTGATGGCATTCATCCAACAATTCGAGTTCTTGTAGTCTAGAGACTCTATAATCCTCATCTGTAATTATACCCTTGGATGAGACACAGAGTGATGGTATCTCTACCTCAATGGGTAAGATGGCCTCTGATCCATATACCAAAGCATATGGTGTAGCTCTTGTAGGTGTTTTGATGCTAGTTCGGTATGCCCATAGTGCAAGATTTAGTTGAACATGCCAATCGCGTCCAACATCATTAATCATTTTCTTTAGTATTTTTAGAATTGTCTTGTTTGAGGCCTTTGCTTGGCCATTTCCATGAGGATAGTACGGTGTTGAAAAATGATGTTGGATATGAAATATTTTGCACAATTCCTTGACATCTTGGTTCTTAAATGGTCTACCATTGTTTGTAGCAATGGATTAAGGAATTCCATATCTACAGATGAGGTAGTTTAGGATGAAAGACAAGATCTGATTTCCAGTGATTGTTGTTAAAGGAACTGCTTCTATCCATTTTGTAAAGTACTTTGTTGCTGCGATTATGAACTTGTGTCCATTGGATGAAGACAGATTTATCTTTCCTACCAGGTCCAGTCCCCACTAACAAAATGGCCATGTTGATGTAAATGGTTGCAATTCTTGTGTTGGCGCATGGATTAAGTTACCATGGATTTGGCATTTTTGACACTTTTTAACAAATTGATAAGACTCCTTCTCCATATTTGGCTAGTAATATCCCAAACAAAGGAGTTTCTTTGCTAGGGTTAGCCCACTTGAATGAGTTCCACAAATACCTTCATGAACCTCATGTAAGGCTATTATAGATTCATTATGTTCTAGACGCCGAAGAAGAGTACCATCCAGACCTCGACGGTAAAGTATGTTGGCAATCAATGTATGTCATGCGGATTGGCGAATGAAGTTATGTTTCTGGTTTCCAGAAAGATCAGGAGGAAGGATATTATCCTTGAGGTAAGCATAGATATCTCCATAGAGTGAGGTTTGAATTTTGACTATGTGGCATATGGTTTGTGATTCAGGATTATCATATGTAGGTTCTACCATAAACTCATAACGGCCTCATTTTTCTGGTAATTGCAAGAGAGAAGCAATTATCGCCATAGCATCTGCACCTTTGTTTTATGCCCTTGGTATCTGTTCAAAATTGATCTCCACAAAGTACTTTTAAGCTCATCTATCATCTTCTTGTATGGCATTTAATTTTCATCCTTTGTTTGATATTCGCCATTTACCTGATAAATGACTAGTTATGAATCACCATATACTTGCAGTTCTCTGATATTCCATTCGATCGCCACTTTGATACCAATAATCAAAGCCTCATACTCAGCTACATTATTTTGCATGAAAACATGAGTTTATAAGACCTAGGGATTGTATGTCCCTGAGGTGTGACAAATAGAATTCTTGCACCAGACCCACGTTGTGTGTATGATCCATCAAAATAAAGCTTCCATTATGTTCGGTAATAGTCAGAATGTCTGCATCCAAAAATTCAATGCTCATTGGATGATTATCTGGTAATAGAGCTTCAACTAATTGATCAGCTATCACTTGTCCCATGATGGCTCTCCGATCTACATACTAGATTTCAAACTCACTTAAGATCATGACCCACTTTGCTAGTCTCCCTGCTAGAGTAGCTTTGTTGAGTAGATATTTTAATGGGTCAATTTTTGCTATGAGTTTGACTGTATGGGTCAATGTAATGCCACAACTACTGGGTTGCAAATACTACTTCCAAACAAGTTTTTTCTATGAATGTGTAATTTATTTCATAAATGTTGAGAGTCCTGCTGATATAGTAAATAGCTTGTTCTTTTCCTTCAAAATCTTCATGTGCTAATAGAGCTCCTAAAGAAATATCCATTGTTGTGATATATAGTAACAATGGTCTCTCTATTGTAGGTGGCATGAGTATGGGAGGTGACATCAAATATTGCTTTATCTAGTTTAAAAGTTGTTTCATATTCTTGATCCCACTTGAATGAGATATTCTTATGAAGTAGATGATTGAATGGATGGCATTTGTTTGCTAATTGGGAGATAAATCTCTTGATTGATTGTAGCCTGCCTTGTAGAGATAGTAGTTGACTGATATTCTTAGGCGGTGACATCTCCATTATTGCTTTGACCTTAGTCGGATCCACTTCGATACCTTTTTCTGAAACTATGTATCCGAGGAGCTTTGTTGATGTAACCCCAAAAACACATTTCTTAGGGTTCAATTTGACATTGAACTTCTCCAGTCTAGTAAAAAAAATTCGAGGATCTCTAGATGTCCTTCTCTGGTGAATAATTTTGCCAATATATCATCCACGTAATCTTCCATGAAAGTATGCATCATGTCATGGAAAATAGTGGTCATTGCACGCTGGTATGTTGCGCTTGCATTTTTCAACCCAAAGGGCATGGCATTCCAAGAGAATGTGCCCCAAGGATAGGTGAATGTTGTCTTTTCCTGATCTTTAGGTGCTATCTTGATTTGGTCGTACCTTGAGAAACCATCCATTAATGACAACATGGCATGTACCATTGTTAAATCGATAATAATGTCAATGTTTGGTAAAGGAAAATCATCCTTTGGGCACGCCTTATTTAGATCTCTGAAATATGTGCATATTATGATACTATTATCTAGTTTAGATACTAGCACAATATTTGAAATCCACTTAGCGTAATTGATAGACCTGGTAAATCCTGCATCCAACAACTTTTTCAGCTTAGCTTTTACCATCAGGGTGATGAGGGGATGCATTTTTCTCAAATTTTGCTTTACTAGTTTGATTCTAGATGGTAGAGATAGATGATGCATCAGGAGATCTGGATCTAATCCTGGCATATCAGAATAAGACCAAACAAAATTGATATGTTGCTCTTCAAAGAATTTGGTGAATTCGAGCTTCTCTTATTTTGTCATAGACGCTGCCAGATGTAGAATCTTTGCCTTTTCTGTTGTGCCCATATTTATGGACTGTGTAGGCTCCACAAGCACTAATTATTTGTCATGGTAATGCTTTGGAAGGGTGTCAAATCTCCCATCTTTTAGTGCTTCAATGGTTTTCACTGTTAGATACGTTTTTTTTTTTTCAAGATCTAATGCTGCCATTGAATGGTTTTCACCATTAGATCCATTATTCCTATTGTCAAATTTGCAACTGGAAGATTTGACACCCTCTTGATTTGAAGTGTCGTTAGGAGTGTTATGGGTAGAACTTGTATCAGGTGTGTCACTGCAAAGAAAATTTATGATGGCATCATCATTTGAAAATACTGGTATATTAATAGGTTTAGTTGGTTCCCAGTCAATAAGTTTAGGATGCATCAAGGGTAAAAAGTCCTTAGGTTGAGTAAGGTCAATGACAGTGAGGGTTCCAATAGCCATGTGGTCAAAGTGGTTAGTGGGAAGGTCGAGGTCTATGATATTACTCTCCTCCAAGTCATCTATCTCACTCGATGTTTGTTCATCCTCACTTGATTCATCAATATTTGGTGATCCCAATACAAGTGGTCTAGTTCCTAAACTTTGTCCCTCCTCTTGTGTGGGTGTATATGCTTTTATGACATCAATGTGTTTGTTAGTGTATGATGTTGCAGATAAATGATCCCATTCATACTCATTGGAATCTATTTCAGAACCATCCCTCATTTGAAGAATCCTTTCTACCACTTACTGAGTTACTTCTTTTGATTCCCTTGTATAGCCTAATCTTGTTTTGTCCTTACACTAAAGTGTTAGAGGTTGAATAGGTTCTATAATTCCATCTTTTCTTTTGCCAATTGGTCCTTGCCCTTCATAGCCCATTTTCTCTAAGATAGCCTTTCCTTTTCCATACTAATCTATCCTTGTGTTGATATTTACTGATGTTGAAGCTTCTTTGTCTTTGTAGAGCCAATTGAGAATGGCCTTGTCTTCCAATTGATCTTCTAGAGTACCTGCTTTTACAAACCTTTCATCTAAAACCATGGTAGGTTGTGATGATTGTTGTGTGTTTTTTGTGGGTTGTCCATATGATTTTGGAGATGGCAGCAATTGTGAAAGACACAAAGATTGCTTAGTGGAATATTCTCCCAAGCCCTTGTCTTTTAATTGGATCTTGTCCATAAATTGTTGTGATAGAGTATTCAGGGGATCTTCATTATTTGATAAAGTTGAGTCAGCAACAGTTGTTTCCTTTGCTTGGTCCTTTTTCTCAACCCATTTGGATATAAAATTTAGTTTTTTTTCACCATTGGATGAAGTAGAAGTGTTGGCTGAACTCTATTATTGGGCACCAGAGTGTCTTGAGTTGCTTTAAGCATGTTACAAGTCTGGGGATTATTGTAGTCAACTGAAATAGTGACCTCTTGTCCATTGATAGGAAATTTCAAACACTGATGATATGTCGAAGGTACTTGCATTTCATGAATCCATGGACATCCCAAGAGTATGTTATATGTTAGCTCTTTTTCTAACACTTGGAAAACTATGTTCTTGACAATCAGTCCCACTTGAATTGGTAGTACAATCAGCCCCTTGGAAGACCTTTCCTCTTCATCATATGATTTTATTTTTATCTTTCTTTTGGTATCAATGGTGTTGTCAGAATAACCTAGTGCACAAATTAGTTTTAAAGTACAAATATTTAATCTAGCTCTACCATCTATTAAGACACGCTTGACACCAGTGTTTATGGATTAAAACCTCTATATGCAGGGTTGCATTGTGTGGGTGATCTAGTGACACATCATCTTGTTCAGAGAATGACAAACAATGAGGTGTGGTCAGATATCCCACCATAGCTTGAAATTGACAGGCATCCAAATTATTGGGTACCATAGTGGCCACTAGAGCCTGTTCCAAAACTTCCTTGTGTGATGGTGAAATTTTAAGAAGTTCCAATATGGATATATGTGCTGGTATCTTTTATAGTTGATCCACTATGTCGTATTGATTTGAAGGGGGAGTTGTAGTTTTAGATGAAACTCCTTTCAGTATCACTTTGGAGTGCCCCCTTGTCGTTACATTGACTGGTTGTTAGTCTTGGCTGTCCCTAAATTTTATGACGTTGATTTGGTTGTCAGATGTGTTTATGTTTGGGATCACATTCAGGGACATAGTGTCATTGATGTTAATTTTATTTGTTTGATTATCAATGACCTTATTTTTCTCAACCTTAGAGATGCAATGGATGGTGTTGTCATAAATATAGTTTACACTTTTTCCTTTATTGTTTGAAGAAGATTCTCCTTCTTTGTAATTGGGTAAAGGATTTGTAAATGCACTGTGATCGTTGTTTGTTTGATGTCCTTCGACAAACACCTTCTTTGGTTCAATCAAGTATTGTATTAGATGTTTTAATTGCATGCATTCATTTGTTTTATGTCCTTTATTTTTATGAAAGTTGCAATAATCAACATCATTCCACCAAGATGGTTTCACTTTCGGCTCCCAATTTCTTGCTTCTGGTAGAGTAATAAGTCTATTTGCAATAAACTCTCTCATTATTGATTCCAAGGTTTGTCCTAATGGTGTAAATCTTTGTCGATTGGATTGTCTTTGATATGATGTTGGTCGAGATTCTCTATTGTTTGGGTTATTTTGAGTGGTACCTTGATTGTTGTTCTGGTTATCATTTTGATTCATCTTTACAGTCGTTGCCGTCAAATTGAATACTGGTTTCGTATTTTTTGTGTCAGTTGTAGCATCGTTGTTTCTAGTATTTCTATTTTTTTGCCAAAATTTAGGTTTATCATTGTTTCCATAGTGGTTTGAGGAATTTGCGTTGTTTGATGTATCATTGTAATGTTTAATCACTCCTCTTTTGACTAAGGCTTCTTCAATTTTAAGCCCATTCTTAATCACCTTTTCAAATGTCAGGGGGCATTGCAATTCTAGTCTATAACTCATGTCATCATTTAAGTTGTCGATAAATAATTCAATCTTTTCCTCTTCAGGTATAGATCGAGGATATCTAGTGAACAAATTTTGCCAACGTTGTAGGAATGATAGGAATGTCTCACCCTTATTTTGTTTCATGTTGTACAAATCTTTTATGGTTACATCATGTTGAACGTTGAAGGAGAATTGTGAGATGAATTTGTTGACTAGTTCTTCAAAGGATCAAATCCCTAGTTGTAATGTGGAGAACCATTCCATACAGTGACCTCCTAAGCTCCTAGGAAATAACCTCATTAGGTAAGTATCCCATGCAAACTCTAAACTCATTGTTCTGAATTCCCTTACATGGTCAATTAGATCTATTTTTCCATTGTACTTGTCATATTTGGGGAATTCACAATGTCTAGGGAAGGGTATCATGTCTACACTTGGATGAAAGGATAAGGACAAATGTCCTGTAATGAATACCTCTTTGTGGTTCCTTTTTGCATATCTTGAATTTGTTGTTGTAGAGTTTGCATTTGAGATGTTAGAGCAACCACTTGATCTATGTCTTGCGTGTTGTGTGGTTTAGTTTCATTTGCTCTAGGTGTTTCCTTTAATTGATTTATGTCAAAATATATCAGAAGTTTTGCACCTAATTCTGCGAGCATCAAGAGGTGTTTTTCCATGTCTTCCAAGAATTTTCCATGAATTTGTGAAAATTTGGATCTTGTTGGGCAGTTTGTATATCCTCTTAAGTTATTTCATTGGTATCATTTCGATGGAATCTGTGAAAGGGGTTTTCTTCAGCCATGACATTTGGTGTTTCAATTTCTTTCTCTCTAATTTTTTGTCTTTGTAACCTTGTCAAGATTGGCATACAAGTATTTGTTATTTTCACTAAACTTTGATCTTCTGTGTTTGGATTAGTGTCAATTGGATTTTAACAAAGTCAAATAGAATGATATATTCTATTGATGAGACCAAGTTAAAAATCCGATATTGTGTTTTGTTTTGTGATTGTAGGATGTCAAAATCCTGATGAGGAAACTTAACTCAATAATCAAGATTTGTGTTTTGATAATTGGACACTTTGTAGTTTACAAGATATGGGTTTAAGTTAAAAAGAATTTTGACTTGTAAGAACCTATTTTATTTCAGGTTTAAGACACTGTCTAGACTATAAAAATGTTTATGTCTAATAAAAACCCGAGTTTCTAATGCCAACAATATGATAGATGTTTCCACAAGCTCTCTATTTTTCTGTTAGGTGGAAGTGCTAATACAGAGGGTAGAAGTGCTAAAACAAACTTTAGAAGCACTAGAAGGTATGGTAAAAGCGCTAAAATAGACTATGGACACACTAAAAGATTGGTAAATTTTGACACTGGTAAATTTTTTGTTACAGTCAGCAGATGCATTGCAAAATTTGTCAGAAGTGCTAAAAAGGACTACAAATGTGCTAGTTGAACTATGGATGCGCTAAAAAGACAAAGTGGAAGCACTAAAACAGGCTGTGTAAGCGCTATTTTGGGACTCCACAGTGTTGTCTAATTTTCTTTTCCACGAAGAGATTGATTTTTTTGCATTTTCGGTATTTTGACAGGATATTTCTATTGATAACTCTCTGATTTTGGATGATAGGCCTAATGTTTCCAAGTTTTTCCTCTACTGTAAAAATTAATCTGACCTGTTGGAATATTGTATTGCTGGTTGTGGGATGAAAGATTGATGAAGGGATTGACTATGATTATGTTTTTGTGAAAGAGCTCTTTGTTGAAAGTAAGCTTGTTAACATAAAGGCTCTATGGAAAAATCATCAGTATATCCCCTAGCAAAGTCGTGATACCTATGGATAAAAGTTCTATGTTTCAACAAAAAATTTCTACTTTGATACAAGAAGCATCTTCTTTTCAAAAGTTTTTTGTAGCTAAGTTGCTTCTTTGGTTTCTTGACTCTTGTTGTGAGGGATTTCCTGACAAACGTTGTGGATTTCCAATCCCTAATCATAAATTTAACGGTTTGATTTTGTCGGTCTCTTTGTGTTTTTCAGGATGATCTTTATTTGAATTAATGATTTGAAAACACAACAAGCAATTTGTAAAAAAAAAAAATTAAGTCCTAGAATCTAAACAGTAAGTTATGTTCAAGAATCAAACATGATCCTTCTTGATTTCCATAGGTTTTTAACAAACAATACACTTCAAGTAGAGTCAAAAGGTCATCATTATACTCAAACAACCCACATCTTAAAATTGTGTTGACTCACACAGTCGTGTCACTCCCTAGAGGGCACCCATGTTTTTGTCTTTTCCAAGCACGCACTCAAAGTTAGATTTCTCGATCCCTTGAGCAAACGATCCTTGGCAATTATATGGTGAGTGTCTTGGGGGCAGATTCTTCCCTCCCCTTGCACTTGCTGAGTATTACAATGTTTAGAAATTGACAAGTTGGATTCTACAGTATGGTTCGTAGATAAGGTTTCCGTTCAAAGCGACAAATGATAAACTCCCTTAGGAGACCTCCCAATCTTTAGAACAAAGATTTTTGGGATGGTTATCTTGCACACTTCCCATAAATGTGGGTTTCCCCATATTCACTCTTATTTTATAGTGGGTTGGAAAACCTGACTTTGGTTTGTTCCCACTCAGGTCGTTCCTGTAGGGTGAGTACTTTTTCCCACTACGACAGGCCTTCTAAAGGATTTAACAAAGCATAAATTGCATGAAATTAAAGGATGAGTCTAGCATTTTGATCACCCAGTTAAGGGGAGAGCATAGGTCTATCACCACACAATCACAGTAATCAATGTTCAGTTTTAAAGCCCAAATGACAATTTGCTATTCTATGTGAAGATATTGCTTCACAAAAGACATGATGTTAATTTTAACTAAGATATAAAATGTATGATGATACCCTAGGATTGATATATTTTAATCCAAATGACTACCCTAGGATTGGTTCATTTTAGTCCAAATGTAAAAAATGAAGTTACTGGTCGTGGTCATGTTGGATCCAAACAACAAGTTACAAAAGCGCAATAATAGAGGTCATAAGTGCCACTTAATTGATCAGAAGCGCTACAAAAATGATTGGAAGCGTTGTAGAATTCGCTAGAAGCGCTGCAAAATTTGTCAGAAGTGCTGAAACAAGATTGATCATGTAACAGTCAAACCGTGTTGGAAGCCTCTAGTGGATGTGCTAAAATAGTTTGCTGAAGCGCTAGAGTTTTCATCAAATGCGCTAAAATAGTCATAAGTGCTAAAAAATTTAGTGGATGGGCTACATAATCACTCAACCGCACTAAAAAAAAAATACGTCTGAATCCTGTACGAACACTTTTTAGAAAAAAAAATGTTAAAATATGGGGTTAGAGCCCCATGGTGGGCACCAAAATGTAAGTGTGGAATAAGTATGAGTAAAATAACACTTCTTAATAAGACATTATATCAAGATTCAATGATTAAACTAGTTTAAAGCAAGAATCTACTGAAAGCGTCATATTGTTCCCTATCTCTAAAAATTTATCAAGTCACGGGGCTCTCAGATTTGGTAAGCATTGTGACTATTAAAATGCCAATCTAGAGAATGAAATGATGCTAAAATGCAATGATTTAATCCTATATGATGATTACTAAATGATAAAATGAAGCTACTGTAATCTATGTTGACATAAAATTTGATAAAGGAAGCTACAATAAACTATGATGCAACCATGATATTGATTCTAAAATGTTATGATTGCTATTGTTAAATGATATTGCTATTGCTAAATGCTTGAATACTTGATTGCTATTTCTATAGAGTAAGATTGTACAAAGTTGGGATACGAGGCTCTTTTTCTTGTTTTATTAGGTTGTATTTATAGATTCATGACAACAATTTTGTGAAGGGGCAGCACAACAAAGGCTTGGATTTGATCTGGAGGATTGAATGGTGAGAGATGAAGAACCTTGAGCTGATCATGGGAATGGTTTCTCCCCATGAAAACATCAGGCCAGATGATAAGAAGAATCTAAGGAAGGAGATTGAGAGATTGATTTCCAATTTGTCTCCACAGCTTTCTTGTGAATGCTAGTTGAATTAATTTAGACATAGCATATCTAATTTTATTGGTGAGATATGATGAACTGTAGAATTTGAATATTTTGGATTTATTCAAATTTAGGAAGAAATAAGATATTAAATTTAATAAAACAAACTATAGAAGTCTATTTATTAAATTAAATTAAATATGGAAGAAATGAACAATTAAATAAAACAAAGTATGTGAACCTATTTATTTAATTAAGATAGAATGATGTGATTTAAAATAGAAGAATTTGATAATTAAATAAAGCAAAGTATTAAATTTGTTTATTTAATTAAGATGGAATAATAGAAGAATTGAATGTGAACTATGTAAATAAATATTTCTATTTATTTATTAAGTAGATGAAATTAAGATTAATTAATCAAATAAGTCGTATTTAATTAATTAGATTATCCAGACCATTTTTAGGTGTATACAGCTGTCACTCATACCTATACTAGTGATCTTGTGCACCGAGGAGTTTCTCAATGACTTCTTCGCAGATTATTGTGAATCGTTGATGCAAGTATAGTGATGTGGTGTTGTGGTTATTGATTACATTTTCTAAGCATTGTTTATTTGTTTGCATTTATACTGCTACACCATCTGAGAGCAAACGTTGTAGGTCTGGCCACTTTGTGTTTGCTGCACTTAATGTGAAGAATAGAGTGGGAGACCCTATTTGGTTGATCATATTTGTTAGTTCAACATGACACTTGTTCTAATATGGTCTTGTGCCCCGCATCGAAGATCCAAAGTGCATGAGGTTTTCAATAGTGGTTGGCATGTTTTCTTCTGCATTTTTTTAATGAAAATTGCTGCAAGCCCTTGGCTATGATGCCACATCATAATATTAAACATGAAATATCGAAACCTTGGATGCCTTCCAAATATTTGGTCATGAAATCTCATTAAGTGGAGTGCATAATCATGCATGTGCACTTACCTAATTCATGGTTGCACTTGTAGTGCAACTCCATTTGGAAAGAGTGTCAAAAATGCCATATCAAGCAACCCCTCAGTATTGTATTCATTTATTGGAGATGAGTTTGTTTTAGGCCAATCGATAATGTTGTTTGTGTTGTCCTCAAGGTCTAGTGTTTTCTTAATAATTTCTAATTCATGACATATGTTTGGCAATCTAGCCATAAACAATGATGTGTTTATTGTGCTACTTTCAATATCGTCCCCATCATAGTCAATTTCATTATTTGGAACCACTATGTCTTCACTAGTTTCAATGGTGTGTAGCATATTCGATATGTCAGTTCTTGCTTCAGGAAATTGCTCTAAGTGGTCAAAACTTATTGCAACATCTTGATAGTATGGGTCATATTTGACTTTGTATTGCAATGCATCTTTGATATGACTTCTACTTACATAACAATTGTAATAATGCCCTTTTGTATGTAGTCTTTGAACTGTGAGTAGGTCCAAGTCATGTATTCTGTGTGGAAGAACTTTTGCAATGTTCTTTATATCTTGTGGGAAGCTAATCATGTGACCACTATATTTATACTGCCTTCCAAGAGCGTGGGTTACTGGTAGCACTAGATTGACTCTAGCAATGAGCATTTCCTCCACTTGGGTTAGTCTTTTCAATACAAAAGGTTGTTCTCCTGGGTCAATGTTGTTGAGTGCAGAGAATCGAGGGATGCCTCTCTCAGTGAAACATCTTTTACAAGTTGCATTAGTATCTGATGAATGGAGAAGCATGCCTGGGTAACATTCCTTGCATATAATGCATGTTTTTTGGTTGGAAAGTGCATCTATTCTTTGTCAGAATTTTTTCATTGTTGTCATCAAGTTAGCATTGTTGTTGAATGATGCTCTGTGTTTTGTGTTTTGTTGCGTCTGCATATGTCGATATTGCCATGTTTATTTCTATAAAGATCTATTGTGCTTTTCTGCATTTATTTCCTCTCTATGATGAACATAGTATTGTCGACTTTTCTCACAATCTCGTAGTCTTTGGGATTCTCTTTGTTGGGGGTTATTTTGACTTTGTTATAATCTATTTAGTCGCCTTCGAGTAGCTATCTCTTCTATATGGCGAGCATAGTAAGCCCAATTTCTTTCTTGGTTTTGTTGTCTTCTGACCTCTTGCTGATGTGGGTTGCCTTCACTTTTCCCTATGTGGGTCTGGAAATGTCAAGGTAAATTAAGAATAAGCGCATAGCAAAACTGGATGAAACCAGAAAAACTTACATAGCTGAAGTGTAGATAGAAATCTAAAGATATTCCTTACTGGTTCACAAATGCGTGTTGTAGTATGAGAAGGAACACAAGTTGATGGAAGAAGTCAAAGGTGCATATGTAACTGTCCAAACAAACATGTACATATTGTTACAACAAGAATTTCTAAGTGTGGCCAGAAAAGGTGCAATTTGGGCGAAGCATGAAGAGCAGGGAAAACAAACAAAGAAACATAAGATTTTACATATTTCTATCCATCTAAAGGCATTACCATGATATTTTTTCACATAAAAAGATATTGACATAGTTCTTTACAACATGATTGTTTTTGCCACACATACCATACACAGTCATACTACACTTGTAAAGAGAACATGGCAAATATATTAGGCTACGTAGTACGACTAAGACAATTCTATGTTTTGCACAACCATCTTTGGTACGACGTCATGGTCAACAGAAGGAGTAGCCTTTACATTGCACATTTCCTAGATATTTTTGACCAAAAACATACTCTCTTTTCAGTGTAATCTAGTCGTTCAACCTTGGCAATAGTTGCTTTCAAATGCTACTCACCATTGTACATTTCAAGGTTACAACGTAGTGTGAACAAGTATTGCTTGTTCAATACATCTCTAATCACCTCCTCCACATTTCTGTCAGCAGCTTGATCAAATTACAGGTTGTATAGTTTGTCTATAGGCATGCCCATGAGTTTTGTTGCCCCTTCATCAAATGCGACTACCCATATTATATTTGTGTGGTCCTGCAACTTGACTTGAAGTATATACCTATAGTCATAGTCAACAAGTATTGCATTGCACTTTGCACAAAACCACTTTCCATCATCTATTTGGGATAGTCTTTTCTTGCAAGGTTTGTTACTTGAGTGGGAAGGGCATACTGGATAGCAAAATGAGTCAATTTTTATGAATCATTTTGTTGCCATCAACATGCATTGCAAAGATTGTGCTGTATTTGGAGCCTCTTGACAAATGTCGTTGATCATCATTCTTCTAGCAGGTGGGGGCATCCGAAAGGAGCGAGTAGATGAAGGCTAAATGTCAATGCCATTTTCTTTGAACCAAGTTTTAATCTTCTCTGTCTCCTCTATTTTAGGGTCTATCCATAGTTTTGTAGTGGATGAGGTGTTAATCACCCTGCCATTGAATTCAGACACATGCCCATTTCTAATAGCGAGAATTGTTGATTCATGCATGAGGTATTTCTCTTGGAGTTGTGCACCCTCCTTCTTGGTCGGCGATCCCCATAAAGTAACATCTATAGTTGTGTCAGTCATGTCAAAATTTGTTAGAATTTGTCTTGCGACCTCTGTCCCATCTCTTCTCTTGATTGTGGAGCATGGATGTATGCAACTGACAATTCCAATGGCATCAACATTCAAGCTGTTGCTTTTGCTTACCAATGCATTGAGAGGTGTGAAAGAGTAGTGGTCTTTTGGGATGGAAACGTCATCTTCATAGAGGGTAACCCTTGAGTCAGGCATAAGCAAAATTTCCAACCCATTATTAAGCTTGTTATATAGTCTATTAGTAGGCCAGATCGATCCTCCAAATAATGTGTATGTAGCTCCTGCGATGATTTTATCATAATGGATGTGAGCTGCTTCATTGAAGCACATCACACGTGTCTCAGTTCCTTCACAATCTATGATATCGAAGGTAAAGAGGTGGCCACTTCCTTTCTTTGTGTTGTAGCTACGTATTTCAGACTTCATAGTTACACGACCTTTGATAGTCCACCTTTGATGGAATGGGTTCAAGTTTTTGATAGGAGTGATTATCAATGGGGCCTCCTTTGCTAGAGTTGGATTGACACCAAATAGTAGACGTCAAGGAGCTAGTCTTCCAGGAAGGCAAGGGTTTTTTGAAGATGCAGGCAAAGTAGAGGATTTTGCTGTTGAGAGCCCAACCTATTCAAGATCTTCCACACATAGGAAAATTGACTCCCCAACTATAGCATGTGTTGTGTGCACAATGTCAAGGTTGGCAATAGCAATCCACCTAAACAGTTATAGCGAGAGAAAGTATAAGCAACAATATGTAAGATGAGAGCATGCCTCATTTATTCTTGTTTTAAATAGTAATCAATACATAAACATACCGTGTGCTAGCTGATTGTGGACAGTTGTATCTTTTCAAGTGCACTATGGAGCTAGGCATGAGCGCATTGGATTCTATGCGATTGTTGTACCTGGCTGGCAATGCCGCTTTGTGCTTGTGCACACCATCAGAGATATCCAACCTATATTGATTATTGTGTGTATATTTAGAGCCAAAACTCGAGATAGCTATGACCCGGACATTAGGTTTCAAAGCCACATTTCCTTCATGCATCAATCTAATTGCATCTGGAGTCAATAAGCTTGCCATGGTGTGGGTTGAGGAAAGAAGCCTGCAAAAGTGTGTTGGATGTAAGGCATTGTGCAAAGAAGTCAATAGAACAACCTTTCCATCAAACAATAGCAACTAATTGCTAGATATAGCCGAGCAGGCCAAAGATGAGCTCAACAACAAAATTCAGATGGGTGCAAGAAGCAACATGCCTAAAACAATTAATTTTTGCACACTTTCTATTAACATCTGCCTCATTGTGTGGAGTGAGCAAAGGAAAAATAGATACTCTCATTATGATTCATTATCGACTATACTCATTTTTTAACAATTGTGTATGTGACATATGTATAGTTTTGATTGTAATAGCTCAAAGATACATGTGTATACTTGAATTAGAATAGATGAAAGATACATGAAGTCAAGCAGACACAAAATTCACACTTAGAAACATCGAGTCAATTGTCATATTGTTTGATGTATCTTTACAATGGAAAGGACCAAAGGACAAAGCAATAGATAGGGGGAAGGAGTTGTACATTTTTTCCACCATAGCATATCTTCTAACACCACATACAAGGTTTAACTATTTGTCGTGCTAGCAAAAAAGAAGGGGTCAAATGATTAGTAGTCGATGTCTACGTTCCGTATCAAGAGAGAAGCCATGTTCCCCACCTTCACAAAAAAACATAATTTGATGTCTTCATTTTGTATCAAAAGGGAAACCATTTTCCAAAACACCACAAAAAACAAGTAGCTATCTTAAGCAAGTTATTTACAATCTACTGTATGTTTGCTAGGAGTTTAAAAAAAGCTTCCTTAATCCTCGTAACATTGCCCATGCCATACAACACATCATATTCTAATGCTTGGAGGAAGTCGCAGTACGCATCCAAAACAAGATATGTTGTATGGAATTTCTAGGCTTCCTGTTGCACCAGCTCGACGTCATGGTTTTGCACATGAAATGCTTCCTCGCATGTCTTCTTAGCATCTTCAATAGCATTGTCGCAACCTCTCATAATGTTCTCTACGAGGACTGCAATGTTGCTTTGGTACTTGCCAAACCAATTAACATAAGAAGAGTCTGATGGTGAGGGAGGAGGAGCATCAACTTCGATCCTGTAATGTCTCCCTCAGATGAGCTGCTAGAGATGGTGATAATGTCTGCAGGCAGTTGTAAGTTTTCCATTACTTGGGGAGTTCTCTAACAGGAACACATTTGATTATTTGATAACAATAAAAGTTGCATTTGTATGATTCATAAATAGACATTTGGAAATGGGATGATCTAAAATACGTAAAACAGAGTTTCAATAGGATATGGGTGCTCTAAACGAAGGAGGGGATGCTCCAAAGGCAACACAATAAGCCAAACTATACCTAAATCAATAAATAGATGTCTTTTACTCCGATTTTATTTATTTTGTTGTACTCTAAAACTTCCAAAGTATATTTCTGATTTATGTAATTATTTAATGAAACATTATTTACTAATTTTGATAAAATCAATCTATCTTCCTAAGGCCAATTCATGGAAAGATTGTGCATTGGGATGAATGTGAGGAGCATAGGCTAGCAACTGCAAGAATTTATTATTATTTGTGCTGTGAAGAATATTATTTGCGTATAGCATCCAACCGCCTAGCTATGTAGTCATTAGTTTGGTAATATTCCTATTGGGGGAAAAATAGGATAAAATAAAAGTTCAAAGCGAGTAATAAAAGAAATATTAGCAATCGCTCCCCAATTTTTTTAAAAATAAATCCCCTTCTTTGAATCATCACTGCATACAGATAAAAGAAAATAATAATGAAAAGATTCTATTTATTTACTATAAGTAGGAAAAGATTGGAGAAGTGAAGAAATCCCTCTATGGTGAATAAGTGAAAGAGTAGTAGCCATGATAGTGATTTGATTATAGGTTTAATAGTGATTATGGAAAATATGTATTATGGCGGGAATATTGTATCCATATTTATACCATTAATAATAATGAATAAAAAACTAACAATAATGTTAAGAAGTGATATTTGAAATTAATGACAAGAAATAACAGTGATTTTAATGAAAGAATTAGTATTACTAATTAGTGTTATGAAAGAATAAAATAAAAAAATTTAAATGAAAACTACTTCATGCCAATTTACCCATCGTGAGTAAATAATTTAAAGAAAACCATCTACATGCCAATTTACCCAACGTGAATAGAAAGATAAGTTAATTTAAATGGTGACCATCAATACAATTAGTTCCTACACGGTAAATGACAGCCTTAACCCAAACAGATTCTCCCCCAAGACATGCTCAGGAAATACAATAATGATGCAAAAGTCAAATGTATGGAAAGCACATAATTCACTAAACACAATAAACACTTTTTGCAATCATAATTTATATATTTTGCAAACAAATTAGTAACTTTATTTAAAACATTAAATTCTTTCACATCTTAGAGTCAAGCAACATTTAATTCTTTCACATCTAAAAACTAAGAAAGCCTAGAAAGATGACAAATCCATGATGACAAATGAACGGTAAAAGTTTCAGAGAACTAAAACTTCAAATAAGCAAGCCTGTGACCCACTTTTTTTTTCTGATGAGTTTCTATTTATGATGCTAAAAGAAATAACAATTCCAATATATCACTTCTTTCCAACTCAGAATTCATGCAATAGAATTATCTAATGCTTGTGAATGAAACCTTATAAACAAAATAGATTTTTTATTTCAAAAAATTGATGAATAAGGCAAGCTTGAAAGTGGGATCAACATAAAGATCCTTACTAATAATATAGTTTATTAATAATTTTCTACTATCATATGCAATTCTAACTGGTGCTTTGATGATGTTGAGCTTTTAATGAGACCCTTTCTGACTAGTTTTAACAGTTACAAAATTTCTGTCCATGGCCAACACCATTGACTTCCATTACTCAAGCTTTGGCTGATGGCTATTGTTAGTGCACAGTTACTGTGTCTCAAGTTGCTGATAGTTGTCACTGGCATTTACTTAAGTATGAAATAGTGTAGTTGGTAAGAATGGAACATGTACAACTTCCATTCAACTATCTGTAACTTTTGAAGTCACAGATATGTACGTGTTTCTGTTTTGGGTGGACTGAACCATCTCTTTGTGTGGAGCAACTTTCTATCTTTGTACAATCACCTTCAATGAGGACCAACTAAAGAAACTCTCTCAAGTATGAGCATATGGCTTGCAAAAAGACAGGGAAGAAAATATAAACCTACATTTAACATAGAGGGCCAAATCTAAACAGGTCAAGGGTGCCCAAAAAAAGAGAAAAAAGCATTGCATTTGGAATGGGAGGCCATGCAGGATACCCCAAACTACCACCTCTTCCAAAGTTTGAACTTGTAAATACATAAAGCCCACTACAAAATCAACGCATAATTAAGACATAGGTGTTTATAGTCACAATCTACCCTCCCAATCATTGCCCTCATACAAAAATCAAAATAAGCAAAATTTCCAAATTTAAAAGTAAAACCCAAAAAATCAAAATGTAAATTAGGTATTGAAGGTTTACTGATTGCTGAGCTTTGCCAAATGAAAAGAAGCGCGTTTGGATGTCACTTCAACGCCTTTCGTGCAAAGCTGGTATGCTACCTCTACTCCATTGTAAACATAACTAAACAAAATATCTTAAGAGCCTTAAGCTTCGAGATTGGGAGGATGCTACTCACCCAAATTGGTCAGCGACAATATAAACTAAACCAGTCCAAATCTTTGAAGGGATTTTCCCAACGTTCTCGCTTCTTCCCTTTACTTCAAACTCAAATCCAAAACTATGTATACAACGCCTATAAAAAACCACACGCACTTGAAGGAAGCAACCAAATTCGTCCATCTTTTGTGTGTCTTCCGTCTTGGTGAGAGCCATTTAACGTTGGTAGACATTTATTGTAAGCAGTGTAGTTTTGGTGGCCTATTAAATTGTAGGGCAAGCACAGAGACCCCAAAAATGGTGTGGAACGTTCGCCTGAGCCATACTTGGTGACATAAGCTAGCTTCTGAGAGTTGCGTTTCATGTACTTATAGGTGTCGCTCCACCACGTATTCTACGCCAAAATCTACTTAATGCCATTCGAAGATTTGTGTGTGGCTTTTTGCTTTCTTCTGTAAGTTGGAAAAGACCGTAGAGGTTGCTTTGAAATTGGGTATGGACATTGATCAATGCATACAAGTTGGGGGGGAGAAATTTTTTGTCAGATGTTGTAGCTGCATTTGTCCTTGTCGAATTGTATTCAAATGTGGGTGTGCACAGGATAGGGGACCCCTGAGGAAAGTGAGGGGTCAAGTGTACAAAGCAATCAACATTGTACGTGCTTATTGGAATACGCAAGGAACACGTCATTGGGAATCAGAACACCCAAAATCTAGCAGCGGGAGACCTGGAAAATTTACCGGCATCAAATAAGAGACTTTTCCGGTGGGATTTCCCACCTATAATAGCCTATTGGCTAATTACTTAGATTTTCAAGGTCTACAATACAATCTTAAATTAAATTGTTATCTCAAAGTCAAGAATGCAACACATTAGTGTCTTAGATGATAGATTAATAAGAAATGAAGTTTAATCATGATAAGAGTTGTTAGTTTATTTAAGAAAGGTTCATGCCTTAAAGAATAAAAAATAATTAAAATTATATTTATTACAATAAAACACTAAAATGAATGGTAATTTTAAAATTAGTCTAAACCTAACTTAAATCTTAATTAAAAATATTCCAAACTTCAAAATCCATTTCTAAAATATTTAAACATTTCTAATAATTCTTATTCAAATCAAATTTAATGTATTGTGAAACAAATTAATTGAAAAATATAAACAAAACAATCTAAAACCAATTCTTTATTTTTAACTATTTATTCTTAAAATGGACTTTCTTCGAAACAATCAAAATTTAGTCATCCATAATTTGTAATTTTTTGGATGGTCTAAATATGCATATATATTTCAATTATTTATCACTTTATAGATATTTTTAAGAATAATTCTCGGCAATGACTAAGGTGAATATGGACAAAATCGTATGAAATCGAAATTGTGGAAATATATATCCGCTAAAAACAAATTTTATTAATTTTTTTCTTACTTTGAATGCCAAGTGCTTATCAACACGGTAGCTATGGCATGTTCCTCCCAACTACACTTGACAGCGAGGTGGGACGATGACGTGTCAAAGCGATCTCCGTCGATGCTCCCTCTATTCGAGGGGAATCTGAACCGTTCGTTTCAACCCTAATTTTCCTTAAATTGCAGGCTCAGGGAAACAATTAGAATCCTCGTTCACCTCTGTCATTGCATCTGCCTGGGTTCCAATCTCCTGTCTAAATGGTCGCTGCATACGTTGTAGTAACTGGTTATTGGCCATTAGCTTTGGTTTTTATGGCGTCTTCTTTGCTTCTGCCCGTCTCTTCAGAAGACTTTATGGCGAATAATGTGGAGGCTGAAGGCTTTGGCGTCAAATTATCGGCTGCGTGTAACACCTAGTGAATACTCACATGGTTTCATGGTTGTAATAATTGCTTTCTTGTCAGATCTGTTAGATCAGCTTGCATCTACAGATCTTGCCTGATCTAACAGATCTGGAAATGACCTGCACTCTACTCATAAATAGAGGCTGAGATTTACGTTATATCCTTTCTGGAGGAGGAAATATGTCAGATCTGTGTAAATATCCACTGGTTTGAAGAGATTTTGGGGTGTATATGGCGTTGCCTTTGCAGGTGCGCTTGCAGGCAGGCCATGCTATCTTAATATAAAATATTTTGTTTGTTGGGGAGGGATGAAACCCTTCCCTAGCCCGCGTGCCGCTTTTTTGGCCGGGGCTTTGTTTGTTGCTTGGTTGTCTTTTGTGTGCTCTTTTGATGGTGTGCTTCGTTGTTTGAGATGGATGCTTCATTATGCTTCTCTATTGCCGATAACAAAGAAACTACAAACGACCCAACTGAAGCCCCTTTGTTCTCGCGATTTTACCACCAATCAGGTACGTTGTCTGGCATAATTTTTAGGCTCAATTGTTCATTTCTTCTTTTCCTTTTTAATTTCAATTTAATAAATGGCATATAAAGGTATAGGGTACTTGATGTTTGATGAAGGATCAGTCTCATTCGAGATGTTAAGGGTTTTAAAAATGTTTCGAAGACCTGACCTTTATTAATTGCAAAGACATGGAATCGCATTGCATCTTTCAATTTCTATGTATGGAGTATAAATAACATTTAATCCTTTCGAAGACTTAATTAAGAATATGATATCATTTATAAATTGAAAATTAATCATATACCGAAGTTTATCGAGGATAGTCTCTTTTATAGATACTAATTGAGTAAGATATGTGAAAGGCGTAAAATTATTATATAACAAAGCTCATTAAGGATAGTCTCTTTTATTAAACATTTTGCAAATGATGCATAATCATTGCTATGATGCAATTAATAAACGCCCTGCAGAAGTTTTGAGTAACAATACAAAGCTTGTTATGGTGGTTATTTTAACGGATTTCCAAGAAACTTTTATGTACTGTTTATCGTTTATGTGAACTAGAAGCTTAAAATCTGTCGGCTTTTTGTTTTTGTTTGGAAATTTTACATAAGAATGTTTTGACAGGGCTTGTCCTGAACTCGTGTAAATATTTTTTGTCTTTGGTTGGAATTTTTGTATGCGAATGTTGAATCAAGTGTAAGTTGTCTTTCTGTAATATTTATGAGTCTTCAATGGGTGATCAAGAAACTGCATGCTTAGCTGCAGTTTGAACGCCGAAATCACTGTAATGTACGGCACCGACACATTTGTATTCCCATGTGTTCTTTTGATGAGTTTGGTTTAAGTTCGGCTTCTTCCGGACAAGGAAAGTGCTTATTAAAGCACTGGGAAGATGCAGAATATGGTATTCATATGAAATTTACTTGTAGGTAAACAATGGCATTCAAGTATGTACTTTTGACTATATTTTGCTTCTTATCGCGAAGAGTTGGCCCAAGTCTACTGCAGAGATTAGGATGTATCCGGATGAACTAGGAAACTGAATGATACATGCTGGATATTTGGCAATAAATGTGCAAGCGACAGATAAGTTCTGCGAAGAGTTGCACAATTCTTCTGCAGAGGTTAGTATGTGGCTCGAGGAGCCAGGAAGCTGAATGTTACATGTGGATATTTGACAATCAATGTGCAAGTGACAGGTAAGTATCCCGAAGAGTTGACACAATTCTACTGCAGAGGTGGGTATGTAGCTCACTTAACTGGGAAGTTGAGAGATATATGGTGGATATTTGACAGAGTCAAGGGACAACCGACATAAAGTATTGCGAAGAGTTGGCAAAAGTCTACTGCAGAGGCTGCTATGTGGTCGGCTGAGCTGGGAAGCTGAGTGATAGATGGTGGAAATTTGGCTTTCAAGATACAACGGACGTACAGGTATGCGATGATTGGAGCTTCAAGCAAATGGAAAGTTCATATATAATCATTCCTGTTGACATTGCCATTTACATGAAGCTTTCAAATGCATTAAGGCGTTCTCAAATTTGGAATATTTATCTTATTGTTTGTTTTGTTTGGGCATTTATGGATGTGTCCACTGGAGGAGCTGTTTGTTTTGTTTGGGCTTCCATGATCTTTCCATTAGAGGAGCTGAAATGGACGCATTGTTAGAAATTTTTTGTAATCTCTGCGTTTTGACTCGAGTTACTAGTTTCTCTTTCGTAAATTTTCTGCATTTGGCTGCAGGAATGATTATTTATGATGTGATCTGTTACTTGTGAAATCGCATTGACAGCTAGTTTTTCTGTTGTCTGTGTTATAAATTTCTCAGCTAAAATGAATATATATGTCTCTATGAAAGAAGGTGAAACAAGAATAGCTGTTTAGTTAAATAGTGTTAATTAATACGTGTTTTTGCTTGGCAGTCTACAAGTTTAAATTCAAGGAATAGTTTTCAGGTGATTTTTGTCTGTTTAGTTGACATGGAAATGAAAGGTAAATGAAATGAAAGCTTTTAATGACAGTAACCAATAAAAGCACCAAGCAACCAATAAAAGTACCGATCAACAAGGATCTGTGCAGTAACCAATACAAGTACCAACCAACAAGTCACAACCTCTATTTCTGAGTCTCTTTTATTATTATTATTATTATTATTATTATTATTATTTTTTTGGCTGATTATGGTTCTGATTATGGTTCTTCTACTATGGTTTTTGATTAAGTAACCTGTCTGTGTGGTAACAATGGTAACAATAAAAGTACCAACCAATTAGTCACAACCTCTATTTTTGAGAGTTTACTATTTCTGTTTTAGAGTTGGGGCATAATTGATTCGTATGTCCTTGTATGCGTACATTCTGTTTCCACTGATCCTGGTGCGTGGAGATAACAAACCTCGTCATACATTTCACAATGTAGTGTCATTCTATTTCAACTAAAGCATTTTATTTTTCTATTTTGTATCTGCCCCTATATGAATGCTTTTTTCTTTGTTCGTGGTCACATGTCAAATTGAATTGCTTTTTCTTTGTCCGTGGTCACATGTCAAATTGAATTTGCTTGACATGATATTTTTTCTTTTGTTTGCTTTCGCTTTCTCTTTCACATATCTTTTAATTTCTGAAAAAACATGGCGAAGTTAAGCCATGTGAAATTAAATTGCTTGACATAATATTTTTTCTTTTGCTTCCTTTGGCTTTCTCTTACATATCTTTTAATTTCTGAAAAAAAACATGGCGATGTTAAGCTGTATCTTATGTGGTTACCTTAGGGATTGCTAATATCAATTTATGTAGTTACTCGGTAATAAGTATATTTATTACCGAATCTTTAGGTAACGTAATGTAGTTACACGGTAATAAGTATATTTATTAACGAATCTTTAGGTAACGTTGGGCTGTACGTCTAACCTGATGATGTTTGGAGATGGGTATTTACGGTGAGATTTATAGCCCGAGGGAGGGGGTTGTGTTTGTCTAGTATAGTTGAGCTGTTTTCCTTTGTAAATTTCTCTAGAAGAGATTGAAAGAGTGATCAATGCTTTTGTTCTAACTTTGGAGCTCGGACTCGGTCATGGCTTCTGAGGTTAAAGGCCTTAGGAATTTGCTAGAGGAATTTTAGAGAAGAAGAAATTATATAAAGTTATAAACTATTGTAAATAGAAGAAATTATATAAAGTTATAAACTATTGTAAATAGATACTCCATTTTCTGAGAAATTTGAATTTATAGCCCGAGGGAGGGGGTTGTGTTTGTCTAGTATAGTTGAGCTGTTTTCCTTTGTAAATAGATACTCCATTTTCTGAGAAATTTGAATTTAAACAAAGCAACAAAAGCTTTCAAGTACCTAAGCTGGCTGACGAAACTTTTAATCGTCATTAACAAAATCCATCTGAAAGCGGGGTTCCTATTACATTAGGAAAGATTCCTTTTCTGTAACTGCTACGACTGTCGGAATAAAATAAGAGTCAAAGCCACTTCCATGGGACACGCATCCTTAGGCTGCGGTTCTGTGAAGCGTGGAGGGGGGGCTTCACGGAGCAGGGTGTCTCACGAGTCAATTTCTTTTAGTTGATCTTATTTTACACTTTGAAATCTTAAGTGGGTACTTTTGGAGTGGGGTTAGAAATTTCTCCCATACTGGTCTTTAAATTTCTAATTTTTTTGAATATTCAATCCAACAGAGTATATAAATAAATTTAAAATGAAAAATGATAAAAAAATTAAAAATTAGAAATTTCTCCCATACTGGTCTTTAAATTTGTCTTCATTTTTTTATCATTTTAAATTTATTTATATACTCTGTTGGATTGAATATTCAAAAAAAAAAATAAAATCCACAAGCTTCTATTTTTGGAGCTTAAACTTTTAAACTTAATCTCTACTACAAAATTCATGAAAACCTGCTTTAAATAACTCCTAACTCCTAAAATATCTCTTCAGTACCCACTGAAGTTTTATTAGGAAGGGGCTGAAAGTATTTGGATTTTGTGAAAATTATGGTCCATCTATTTACTTATTCTATACAATGTTTCATCTTTCTTACTAAGTTAAGAGACGGGAGGAATTCGGAAATATCAACTATATTAGCCATAATGGGTACTATTCTCGAAAAAGCTGGAGCTGTTTAAGCTTTACAAATTGTGTATGGTAACCCTTGTTATATCCCTAGATCATGCCATGAGTCAAGCTAGAGCTTTTTGCTTGTTTCACCGCAAATTGTGTGCTTGGTATTGCCAGTTAACAAGCGAGGGATTTCTGTCGTCAACCCTTTTGTTTGCTGTACCTTGTTTCTTTAATCGATCGTTTTCTGCGTGGAATGCATTGCTACAATCTTCCTCAAGCCCGTTCAGACCATTTCAACGCTATTTTTTCCTTTAAAAGGGGACATGGTACAACTTAGCTAATTGCTCTTGTTGGTGATTATGATCTACCAATTTACTTACACTGGTATTGTTGATTTTGAGTCGGATCTTTTATCCACCTTAGCAGTGTCATTTCTCAATCCAGCTAATTTCTCTTGCTGGTGATTACGATCTACCATTCTCCTCGATTTTGAGTCGGCTATTGTATCCACCTGAGATGTGTCATTTCTCAATCTTTCGTTATTCCGGAGGCAAGTTGTCTGTTACAATTTTAGAATTTCTAGTTAACAAGCGAGGGATTTCTGTCGTCAACCCTTTTGTTTGCTGTACCTTGTTTCTTTAATCGATCGTTTTCTGCGGGGAATGCATTACTACAATCTTCCTCAAGCCCGTTGTCTGTTACAATTTTAGAATTTCTAGTTAACAAGCGAGGGATTACTGTCGTCAACCCTTTTGTTTGCTGTACCTTGTTTCTTTAATCGATCGTTTTCTGCGGGGAATGCATTGCTACAATCTTCCTCAAGCCCGTCCAGACCATTTCAACGCTATTTTTTCCTTTAAAAGGGGACATGGTACAACTTAGCTAATTGCTCTTGTTGGTGATTATGATCTACCAATTTACTTACACTGGTATTAATCCTTAGTTGATTTTGAGTCGGATTTTTTATCCACCTTAGCAGTGTCATTTCTCAATCCAGCTAATTTCTCTTGCTGGTGATTACGATCTACCATTCTCCTCGATTTTGAGTCGGCTATTGTATCCGCCTGAGATGTGTCATTTCTCAATCTTTCGTTATTCCGGAGGCAAGTTGTCTGTTACAATTTTAGAATTTCTTGGATGGCTGAGAGCTTTTTTTTGTTTGAATGGAGTTTAACTTAAATTGGTTGGCTGAGAGTTTTTCGTTTATTGAATTGGAGTTCCCTCACTTACTTAAATGACCCTGCGCGGGGTAGTCATTTTGGTCTCTTGACTGTTAAAGTTCCTCTTCGTCTAAGTCTGTCTCTCTAGCGCTTGATTTCTTGTTTGTCTGGCTTATGTATTGATGGTGCTGTCTCAATTATTTGTTATAGTGCTTGAATTCCTATTTGCCTGGTCTGTGTATCGTTGCTGTGTTAATGATCATGTCCCTATAATGGTATATCCTGGCTGCTCGAGAGCCCTTTTTTTTTTCTGAATGGAATTTGCTTTCTCTAACGTACAGGCTCATCTTCGACCATGTTAGTGCTTGATTTGTCGTTTGTCTGGGTTTGTGGTGTATGCTTAAAATGTCAATTATCATTTCTGGTAACAGCTCGTCTTTTATTTTATTTTTTTCAAAAATTAAAGTTGTATGTTTTCAAGTCTCCTCTGCGGTTTAAGTCTACCTTAAGTCTTGTTTTCTCAGGCGGTATCTGCGGTTTAAGTCTACCTTAAGACCCCGTTGTTTTCTCAGGCGGTATCTTTGTTCGTCTTACAAAGTTCCTTGCATTTGTTTTTCAATGCCTTATTTAAATCACCATTATCGGTTCGTCTTTGTTGTACATGTGTCATCTGACCTCGTTGTAGGCGGTAATTCCTTGCATACGATCTGATTGATAGTTGGGTTTTTGGAGGGGTTAGATCCACTTTATTTTCTCAGTTGGATGCTTTGTTTATCTCACGCCATCTGCTTCGATAGTGTACTTGCACACAGGTATACTGGCCTTTCCAATATCAACTAAGTCAGTCGTAAGCTTGTATATACAAGCCATGGTAAGCTAGAATAAATATTTTTGCTACTATGAGAAGAACTTGGGAAGCAAAGTAGGAAGCGGTTCTTCGCTTCCCACGTGTGGGCAGATTTTTTTTTGTTGACCTTGCTTGTCTCTTGATTTTTTTACGTGTATTTTGGGATTAGAAAATATGGTAATGCAAAACTATTTAAAACTCGTCGGGTTGCCCTCGAGGTAGCTAGCAAATAAAAAACCATTTTATTATGTGTTATAACTGGCATGCTCATTTGGATTTTCGAGATACGAGGTAATTGGTAATGATCAATGATCTGCTTTCAATTCTGCAGAGAAGCCGAATATGATGGAGAAGCTGAATTGTAATGGTAATGCAAAACCATTTGTAAAGGTTTTCCTCGAGATAGCTAGCAAATAGAAAACTATTTTATTCAATGTTATAGCTGGCATGCTGATCTGGATTTTTGAGATACCAGTTAATTGGTGAAGCTTAATGATCTGCATTCAACGCTGGAGAGAAGCCGAATATAATGGAGATGCTGAATTGTTAACGATGCCAATTTCATCATTATGTGTTTTTCAATGTGCGTCTTATTCTGGTTTCATCATGGTATTTGCTAGCCGATTATCATGGCTATTTGCAAGTACAATTCAATGTTCCAAAAGCTATTTCTCCCCGTCCTGCACATGATATTTATAGATTAGTATCTTTTTTGTTGTTAGATATAAATCGTTCAACTCATTATAGATTCAGCTAGTCCGAGCTCCATTGAAAGCTTGATTTGTGAGTTTCTCTTTTGTCCCCAACATGTTTCATCGGAGTTGGGGATATGTTGAATTGTTTTGCTATATGAGAATAATCTTAACCATTGTAATTATGAAAATAACCTTTAACCATTGTAATTAGCCGATAGGCCCTTTATTGTGGGCTTGCCCACCGGAAAAGTCTCACGCCTGAGACAGGGCACCGGAATTTTGTCGGGGAGGAAAAGACTCACACCAGAGACAGGGAAATCCTGCCATCCATTTTTAACGCCTGGAATTTGGCGCCACTTCACATGCTTTATCCTATCTATATGCAAAAAAAACTCAAGTTAACAGCACCGCCTGTGCTAAACTGAAAATAACAGCATTGCCATTGCTCTTTAAAAGCTTAGATTGAATCCAATATAGCGGGTGGGACTTTTTACTCAGATTCAATGCAACGGATATGCTGGAGAGACTGCAAGGTAAAAGGCTTTCTTTTGTCGGGGATTCTTTAAACAGAAACATGTGGGAATCCAAATCCGCCTGCTAACATAAGCAAATTAACTCAATTTCTGACTAAAAATAATAGGCACTGAATTGGAAATTGATCTGATTAGGAAGAAGATCAAACCTCTGCATTGCACTTGACTCGAAGGCTCCCGTGTGGTGCTCTGTTGATGTGACCCATATAGCTCTTTTGAATTGCTTCTTAGTTGAGCAATGCAGAAGATTTCATCGTCCTTGAAGCCATGGCTGCCATTAACGAGACTTTTGAGGACATTCTCCCAGCTGATCCGCGACTACAATGCAACTTCCTATTACCCTCTCCTCATCCCCGCCCTTTGATTATAGTGGACTACCAACTATTCCCACACAGAGGAATTAAGCTGGATACGAGCAGGAACTTTCACACCGTGAGACATTCCGAGGAGCATCAGCGCCATGAGCTACAACAACCTTAACGTTTTCCACTGACACATAACCGACTCGCATTCGTATTGTTCATCTTTGTCCTGCACCGTTAGAAATACCGCCCATCACGAGGAATTAATTCGATAAACTTAATTAACTTTCAATTTTATTTTTTTTAACTCCATAGTTTATTATTAATATTATAAATTAATAATTAAAAATGTCTTTTTAGGTTTTAGTATTTCCATTTTATTTGCATTTTTTTCGACGATTTTAGAATCCTTACCAGTTACCACATAATTGATAATATTAAAAATAAAGTATTATAATAAATAAAATACTTTAAAATAAAATATCAAATCATTTAAAATACAGTGTTAAGTTTAAATGGTTTATATTTAAGTTTTATATTAAAATATAAATTTGATTGTATAAACTTAAAGATTATTAAATTTGGAAGATTATACTCTTATGTGAATTTTTATTTAGTTTTGGATTTATTTTGATCAAATATCTTAAAATAAATATATATTAATAAATGACAACTTTTGTGTAAGTTTTTATCATGTCAATATTTTTCTTATTAATTTCTTTTTTATTCATATATACCTAATTTTATAGTGTATTCATTTATGCAAAACTTAATATATTTTCACTACTTTATCTATCCTTATCAGCTGCTATTTTCATATATTCATTCTCTACTTCAAACTTTCCAATAAAACACATCCATGCACAAACACATACTTTCTAACATATTAGCATACACATAGTTCATTATCGGCGTATTCCTTGAACCTCCTTTAGGTGCAAGTGCTAGTTATGAGTTAGTTAAAACATTTTGTATTTGATTTTGTATTTGATTTGGTATTCAACTAAGAGGCTAGTGAAATGATTGATAAGGTCTATGCGCTAATTCAATTCAAATGTAGTGTATGATTCAATTCCAAATGTGTAATAAATTTTTAGAGTCTTGCGTTTTTTAAAATATTAAATAAATTATAGTCTTCAAATGGGATACGCGTCGTGCTTTCTCCTATGGCTCTTGACGATAGGACAAATCAGCCTGCAAATATTTGAATAGATTCATTTACATGGGTGATTCCTAATCTCTAAGATAAGTGTGAATCGAAGATTCTGCTGCTCCTGAATTTGTCATGTATTAGGTGTTCAAACTTGGAATTTCCATGGTTAATTCCCCGAGTGCTAAACACGGTCATGAAAACAACGCTTTTTTAATCACAAAGTCATAATAAAGGTTGCGTATATTAATAAAAATCTGCAATAGTCAAATTTTTTAAGAGATGCTTTGGATGTCTCGTGATCCATCATTAGGAGGATTAGGATATTTATGCAGAAACTGAGATTAAATACTGGTTCAGAGTTTTTCTCAGTAGTCTACATGGAATGCAATCTGTAATTTTTAAATGTTAATCAAACCCATTTCTAATATTTAGACTATAGATGCCTTAGATCCTAGGAAAAATTGACTTTATAAAAATCTGTACTGTGATTATGTAACGGACGCTCAAACTCATTTCTAATATTATAGACTGTAGAAGTTTAGATTTTAGGAAAAATTAAATTGATAACAAAAAACAAGATAGTATTTAGTCGAAGACGAGATTACTGAAAAATTAGACGTTTATGGTATTTATTTGTCTTTTAATTTTCTAACTGGCCATGGGGATTTGTTCTCGTGTTTTGTTGCAATTTATTTTGTTTCTACTGTTCCAAGTTGTTTTCTTGAGAAATAGATGGCATTTACTTATTAAATAGGGGCTATCATTCGCCGCATCGATATGGTCCTTTTACTATATCGATTGATAAATCCCTTTCCGCATGGGAATGTATCTGGCATTTACTTATAAATAGGGTTATAATTTGTCCCCCCATCGATATGGTCCTTTTGCTATATCGATTGATGATCAATCCCTTTGAGCAGGGAAGGTATCTGTCTCTGGATGTGACGTATTGAAAGCAAATTTTATCACATTTGATAAGACATTAAGACCAAAAGTAATATATACTAGTGTTAAGGTAAACGCCCTGAGTTCTGGTAGTGTAAAGGAAACACCCCTCTATTTATAGAGGAGATGGGGGTTCGAATCCTCTTCAGGACTTTTGATTAATTTCTTTTGACCATAATATTTAGGTAGTAAATGCTTGATGGCCATAGCATTGTATGCATTTAGGGATCTAATTTATTTTTAGTTTTTAAACAATTATCTAATTAGATGTGGGTAGTCATAAAGATTTATCTCTGGGAGTTATCAAATGGGTTAAAAAAGTAGGGGTCTTAACCGTTGAATTAATGAGATATAATGGTTATTAAAAACTGTTTCTAGATTATAGCTAGGGCCCTTTAATGCTAAAAATCTAGCTAGTCCTGGACCCATGTTGAGAAAGATTGGACCCAAAATGATCTTTTATCGACCTGCACGATAGGATAAACATAAAATTTTGCATGTTAGCACAAAGATAGTATCTATAGACAGGAATAAGAGCAGTTTATGTATTTGGAGGTTTTTACAATGCAATAGATTAGATTTGTGCGTAGAACAGTTCTGTTCTTCAGCATCTATGGGTGAAGCAGAGTCGAGAGTAAATCATTTAGTAGTCAGTCAGATATTATTTTATATTCATTATAGAGCATCGAGTTATTTTATATTTCATTATAGAACATTGAGTTAGATTATTGAATATTATTTATAATAAAATGTCTTTATATCATAATTTGATATAATTTGGGTGCACCTATTGTAATTATTAAATTTGAAAAATTGTTTTAATTTATATCTAATATCTTATATTTCATTATAGAGCATTGAGTTATTTTATATTTCATTATGGAACATTGAGTTAGATTATTGAATATTATTTATAACAAAATGTCTTTTTGTCATAATTTGAGTGCACCTATTGTAATTATTAAATTATTAAATTTGTTTTAATTTATATCTGATATTTTATATTTCATTATAGAGCATTGAGTTATTTTATATTTCATTATAGAACATTGAGTTAGATTATTGAACATTATTTATAACAAAATGTCTTTTTATCATAATTTAATTTGAGTGCACCTATTGTAATTATTAAATTTGAAAAATTGTTTTAATTTATATCTAAATATTTTATATTTCATTATAGAGCATTGAGTTAGATTATTGAATATTATTTATAAAATTGTTTTAATTTATATCTAAATATTTTATATTTCATTATAGAGCATTGAGTTATTTTATATTTCATTATAGAACATTGAGTTAGATTATTGAATATTATTTATAACAAAATGTCTTTTTATCATAATTTGAGTGCAACTAGTGTAATCATTAAATTTGAAAAATTGTTTTAATTTATATCTAAATATTTATGATTGATCGCGCACAAATGATGTTGAAATGTATATATACATGTATTATTGGGTGCAGATAATTGTTTTTAATATTATTTGTATATTGAATTTTGAAGAAATCTTATTTACTCTATATAATGGATTTTTAATCTTATTTGTATATTGGATTTTGAAGAAATCTTATTGGAGTAAATAGAATTTACTTTTTGATGAACTTTGAAAAATATGAAATTATATCTTCATGATCATGATGTTAGCATATAGAATTCAACGACATAGATTGTTTGATTTTAGATTTTTACACTATAATCTCTATTCATTCACTTATTAAAGTGATACATGTTTTCTATGTAAATGGGTTGGGGAGAGGGTTTAATTGATCTAAAGAGTGTGGCCTACAAAATCTAGTTAACCTATAGATGGTAAACTCGCCAAAAATATGTAAAATTGTGTAAGACTAGTTGCCTTCTTTTTCGGTACCTTTATGTTTACATATGCTTACAATACACGCTTGTCCTTGTTTTGGTATATTTAGTAGGACCCATGTCCATATCTAACATTTTTTATAGTTTTTTATTTTATTTTATAAATATTTGTGTTATAGGTTAGTGGTTTGATGTTTGTGTCCTTACTTTCAATGCATGCATCACATATTTTGGTGTGACCATTTTCAAATTAGAGCATCTATTAACATTTTGAGAATACGATGACCTAATGGCATTTAACTCTTTTTCTTGCCTTTTTATAGGTTTTTCACCCCCTTTTGATATTTGGGTGGACTACTTATTCATTTTCATCATTTTCTTTAATATCTTTTTTTAGGTTAACCCCTTAGTTTTAGTAATTATTCATCCATCATTTTGACATAATTTAGTGTTTTCTATTTTGACATTTATGATTATAGGTCAATATTTCTACCTACATTTACCAACAATGCTATGGATAATCATTTACCATTTCCTATTTCAATGTTTTTGTTTTGAGTTTAATGTTTTTTTTATCTATCGACATATAGTTTCTATCTCAAAATCTTATACATTCAACGAATCATCTTTGATAGTTAATACTCTATTCTTATTTCTCATAGTCCAATACTTTTGTGAGAAACTACTAGCTTGTTTGTTATAGGTTTTCATGTTGAACCACTAACTATAGTTGTACACTTATTTTTTAAGGTCAATGAAAACTTGTGTGCCAAGCTTGTGAGAACCTCTTGGTGTGTATTGTCTCTCCTTGCACTAAAAAGTAAGTTGGGAGATCAAAAACAATTTTTTGTTGTCTATTATCTTATTTTAATCTCAAAAGGATAGAGTTTTGTATGCTCTTCCCTTGCATTGTAAGGCGATCTTGGGAATTTAAAACATTTAATCTTCTTTCCCTATAGTGGGTCTAACTAGTATTTTATCACTAAGGGGACAACCCAAACCCTTACATTTCAATAGGGTATAAAAAATTAGGAGAAAATCAAAACTATTCTATTAGGGGATATTTATTGTTCTTGGTAAACTTGTAGGGAGTTTTGTACCTCGTAATTTGAAGATGGAGAGTGGATTATCCTCTTTCACCAAGCCATCAAACAAACCTCTCATTTCAAGAACTTGTGTCTCAAGTACCTTAAGGTATATTGAGGACATCCCCTAGCATCTCATACTATCTTAGATAGGATCTATTGATTATGCATATTTAACCCTAGGAAGTTACTCACCCCATGCACTTAGAAATAGGTTTATAGGCCATGTATGTTCTCCCCTTCCACCTTTGAGTGATCTTAGGTGATCACAATTGGCTAGTGCCTCATCATGGGTCTTACATTCCATGCTTAGACAAAACATTTTGGTAGGTTTACAATAATCCACTCATACTTGAATAAATTAGGTTGTACTTGTGTTTGGTGTGTCTTATGCAAATCCATAATAACCCCTACAATACAAAACATCAAAATCAAAATCCAACTTTAGAATCAAATTAAATTTTTTAAAATTAAATTGCAAACCAAAGGGTGAAATCCTCAAATTACAATCTATTCTATCAATCATCAAATCATAAATCCACAACCCATAATCCAAAATCCAATTCATAATCAAGCCCATAATTAGAAATCAAAATCATATAATCTTAAACCACCACAAACTGAACCAATCATTCTATATCTAAATATAAATTCCAAATCTGGACCTTACATAAGTCCAAAATCCAATTCATAATCAAGCCCATAATTAGAAATCAAAATCATATAATCTTAAACTAATCCACTTAATCTATATCTAAATAAATTCTAATCCAATCTTACATAAGAACTTGCTTATGTTAAATAATCATCCAAATATTGTCAAAAGTCAATTTTGCTTAGGAACCTATCCTATCCAAAGTATGATAATTCAATCAAATCAAACCAAATCAAACTCCCAAATTAAAATTCACAAATTAAAAATTCATGTATAAATTCTAATCTAATCTTACATAATCCAAAATCCAATTCATAATCAAGCCCATAATTAGAAATCAAAATCATATAATCTTAAACTAATACACTTAATCTATATCTAAATAAATTCTAATCCAATCTTACATAAGAACTTGCTTATGTTAAATAATCATCCAAATATTGTCAAAAGTCAATTTTGCTTAGGAACCTATCTTATCCAAAGTATGATAATTCAATCAAATCAAACCAAATCAAACTCCCAAATTAAAATTCACAAATTAAAATTCATGTATAAACCCACATATTTCTTGTATTTATCTAAAAAGATACCTTACTTTATTTCTTGTAAATCAAACTTCCAAATTAAAATTCACAAATTAAAATTCATGTATAAACCCACATATTTCTTGTATTTATCTAAAAAGATACCATACTTTATTTCTTGTATTTATCTAGAAAGATATCTTACAACTAAAATTCACAAATTAAAATTCATGCATAAACCCACATATTTCTTGTATTTATCTAAAAAGATACCTTACAAAATCTTTACAAGGATTTTACAAATTTACAACTATTTGGATGACAAACTAATCAAATTAATACTCAAATCACCAAATGGGATCACAAAGATTTATGAACTCTTTAAGAATACATACAATACACAGAGAGACAATTACATGATGTTGAATCTACACATTAAATTCATTCTTTTTAATATTCATTGAAGCTAAGCAATATTTTATTAAAGATTTAGTACCTATATCTTTATCACTAGAGTAGAGAGATGTTGAAAAAAAAAAATAAATTTTATAATAAAATAATCTTAATGACACTTAGAGATGTTAATTTCATGTTAAATTTTTAAGAGTTCGTTTCTCTTAAATAAATTTTGATAAATATAAAAGAATGGTATGCTTTAAACATTTAAGTAATATTTATCATTAATCTCAAATGATCAATGCCAAATATATAATTTTTATTTCTTAATATATATTTTAATTTGTTATCATTTAATTTGTTTGCAACATTTTCTATGTTGAAATTAGAAAGTAAATAGATTTGCACTATTGCTAAACTTATAGCTAAACTTATAGATCCAAAGATCTTTAAATAGATAACATATGTGGATAGATGTATCTCTTATGAGACATGATCCTTGATGACAAATATTTATGAGAGTGAGTATTAAAATTCATGCATAAACCCACATATTTCTTGTATTTATCTAAAAAGATACCTTACTTTATTTCTTGTATTTATCTAAAAAGATACCTTACTTTATTTCTTGTATTTATCTAAAAAGATACCTTACAATTAAAATTCACAAATTAAAATTCATGCATAAACCCACATATTTCTTGTATTTATCTAAAAAGATAACTTACTTTATTTCTTGTATTGATCTAAAAAGATACCTTACAAAATCTTTACAAGGATTTTACAATTTTACGACCATTTGGATGACAAACTAATCAAAATTAATACTCAAATCACCAAATGGGATCACAAAGATTTATGAACTCTTTAAGAATACATACAATACACATAGAGACAATTACATGATGTTGAATCTACACATTAAATTCATTCTTTTTAATATTCATTGAAGCTAAGCAATATTTTATTAAAGATTTAGTACCTATATCTTTATCACTAGAGTAGAGAGATGTTGAATTTTTTATTTTATTTTTTATAATAAAATAATCTTAATGACACTTAGAGATGTTAATTTCATCTTAATTTTTTAAGAGTTCATTTCTCTTAAATAAATTTTGATAAATATAAAAGAATGGTATGCTTTAAACATTTAAGTAATATTTATCATTAAATCTCAAATGATCAATGCCAAATATATAATTTTTATTTCTTAATATATATTTTAATTTGTTGTTATCATTTAATTTGTTTGCAACATTCTCTATGTTAAAATTAGAGAGTAAATAGATCTGCACTATTGCTAAACTTATAGATCCAAAGATCTTTAAATAGATAACATATGTGGATAGATGTATCTCTTATGAGACATGATCCTTGATGACAAATATTTATGAGAGTGAGTAAATATAGTTTATTTTTAACATCCATCCACAAACTTTATTTTATCACACAAATTTACTAGATAATGGGGGCCACCTATAACATACTTATTATCTACGCATATACATATACAAATATTTAACACCAATTCTTTCTTGAAAGTATACAAATTAAATCATTGTTTTGAACACCTTTGATTATTTTTGTTCATTGTTATACTATAGTTCTATAAATAAAGGAGGTGAAGTCATTTGTAATGATCTTTGTGCTCAACATTTCAAATTTTTAGGTTTAGCAACAATCTTTGCAATCTATGCTACAAATATTTTGATTCAACAATAATCTTTATGATCAACACTACAATTTCTTATATTCAACAACGCTCTCTATGATCAATGCTACAAAATTTTAGATTCAAAAATGATATATGTGATCAATGCTACAAATTTTAGATTCAATAACAATCTTTGTGGTCAGTGCTACAACTTTTTAGATTTAAGAACAATCTCTACAATCAATGTTACAACTTGTTAGATTTATCAACAATTTTTGCGATCAATGGTACAAATTTTTAGATTTAGCAACAATCTTTTTGATAAATTATACTTATCTCCACATATATAAATGCTCCAACTACAAATCTCACACTTCTGCATGGATGTAATTCAAATGGCCCTTATAATGGTTAAGGGTCTATAGATTAAATTATATGGCTTGTAGGATGATATTTTCCCTTGAATGCTTGTGATGCTATAATGAAATTTTCTTGTGGAAAGAAAGAATAAAATGTGACAAAATGAACTGAAGATAACGCTGATTAAAAATGTCAAATTATGAACATAGGTGTAGCCAACATGCTTTTTCTGGATAATATATATATATATACTAGGTAATTATTTTTTATTGCTAATAATGATTTTCATCAAATCTTCATAGCTCCTCAAGGTTGAGTTGGGACAATAATGAATGGTTAAAAATCCTAATATTCTTTCCACATTCTTATAACTTTATAGAATTATCAAAATATGATCCTCTTTAGTAAGTTTAGGCCTCCAAACAATCCAATGTATTTACCCTTTTATTTATTTATTATGACATTGTTTAATTGTTGGTGGAAAAATAATAGTTTATTTCAACACCCCCCTTAATTTTTACCATTAACTATTTTAGCATCTCATGCCTTAGATGTTCACATTTCTTCTTTGCTAATGCCTATGCGAATAGGTTTGCCTCACTAATAACATATAGCAAGACAATTGTTTCCTTTGAATCATACAAATGATCATTAGTAACCCAACTAAAACATTCAAACCTTGCTTGAATGCTATTTTGTCTGACATGAGAATATTTATGCTTGTACAATATTTTAAATATATTTGTGACCTTTTGTCAATTAGATACACCAATTCATGTCCAAAATTCATCTATATACTATCTTTCATAGGTTGTTTCTTCCACTTCTCATTCCGACACAATTTTTTAGAATGATTCTTCAATCTATAGATAGTATAAGGATGAAGACCCCAACACATTTCCTTTTTATAGTCTTTCCTATTACAATAATAATATTGGGAATATTGCATTTCTTGAATTGATTTGTTTGTAACTATATAACCTGTAACATCATTTGCATTTTTTTTGCTTTTAATATATCCAAGGCCTTCATTCTCTTTTCATAATCTTAAAACCAACATTTAAAAAAAAAAAACTTTATTATTATCATCATAACTAGCAATATTTATAGATTAAAAAAAGTTATCTCCAACCTTATACTCTTTATTTTTAACTATATCACTATATCAAATGAATAAAAAAAATCATTTGTATCACATGAGACATTGCATAGTGCAAGCCTACATCTTAGGCACAATTTTTTTTTAGGTTAACTTCAAGTAATTGATCTATCACATCATTTTTCTTCTTTCATTTTTGATATTTTATCCTTTTAAGTACTATTTTCCTTTGTAAGGATTTTAGATTGTTTATCGAATCACTTCAACTTTTCTTCTAATTCTTCATTTTTTTTTGAATTTTCACTAGTTCTTTCAAAATATTCTTTTCACACTTCAAATTCTCATTTTCTTTCTTCACTTTTTTTTACCAATCATTCTTATTGGAACAAATGATTTTTCCTTTAACTTCTTTCTCTTTTTCTTGAAAAATAAAAATCCACCTTCTAAAGTTATCATCCTCCTTCCTTCCTTTATGACACCATTAATTCTTTCGAATGAATCTTTTGCACTTTACATGACTTGACACACCTTGTTATTCATTCTTCTACACTGTTAATGGTTTATAACTACCATTCTTACTTTCACAAGTTTTTCTACAACCACTAGACTTTGATATTAGTTGAAATTGGAAAGCTTGAATAGAATTGCACTACTGTTAAACTTATAAATACAAAGATCTTTAAATAAGTAACATATTTAGATAGACATCTGTACATCTCTTACATAAAACACAACTCTCTATATCAATTGATTTAAAATGTGATTAAATATAATTTATTTTTAACACTCTATGCTCTAGAATTTTCAAATAGAAGCTAGATAAAACAAGATGTCTTGTTGGGGTCGATGCACATTGAAGATGCCTTTGTATTAAACAACCACCCATATCAAATTAGTGTGCTTTCTCCACAAGCCAAATAGACTTAGTCTATATTCTATTATACCATCAACTTGTTTTTACCTGACTTTCTACATATTTATACAAGTTATGTGGTAAGTCGTGGTGATGACAGATGTGTGCATACATTGCCTAGAAAAAGTCTCTTTGCTACCAAAATCAATTAATATTTTAAAAATTTGTGTTTTACAATGTGACAATATTGATTCACCAACAGGCATTCCTATCACATTCTATGGTGTTAAAACAAGAATTTTCTCCTCTTTCCATCTACACTATTATTATAATTTGTGATTGTAGCCAATTCACTTCATTTGCATTCCATTGCGATAATGGATAGATTGCTAACATGCAATAGTATAGAATTATGGTTTAAGGAAATTACTTGTGGCAATTTTTGTTTGAAGACATAGAAGAAAATGATTAGTGTTGTTCTACTTTGAATATCTGCTTAGATTTTGTGTGTGATTACTTAAGGTATTCATCAACACATTATAGCATTCTATGATTTAGAGTTTTATTTACTATTTCATGCGTTAATTTACATACAATTATTTGAGTTGTAAGTTTCAAATTATAAATTCAGATCAATGCATTGCTATTATGATAAGTTTGTTATGAGCACTATTTGCAGAGAATGTATATGCTACTCTTGGAGGATCATCTTATTTGTTTTTGCCAAATCTTTTTTGTGACTCGTACTTTCACTAAGAGATAACAAGGTTGCATAATCATTTTTTGCTCATTGGACTTCACTAACAGTTTGAAATTTCAAAAGTGGTTTTTGTTTATGTATAAGGATTCTCTTAGTTATTATTTTTTTAAAGATTTTATTTGATATTAATGTTTTGGAATAGTAAGATGTTTTTTGTTTTTTTTTGAGATAAAAGAAGTTTGATAAATTCAAATAATAGATAATGTATATAGAATAAATGAAAAATAAAGATATTATAGAGTATTTTTATTTTGAATTTTTTAAAGTAAAATTTAACATAATAAAAATTTATTTTCGCAAAAATTCAACTTCTAAAACAATAATGAATCTGTCTTGATTCACCCTTAAACATGCAAAGATAGAAATAAACACATAAACAACAATTTTACATATTGCATCAAATCACGTAAAAGATAAATATGAACATTTTAAAAAATAGGTAAAAGTAGAAAAACTTAAATTAACACCCATTTTTTATTTGCATAGATCTAAACTCTAGAATAAGAAGGAAAGATAAAACAAAGATTCTTAAAAGAGCATCAAGCTATTAGATATATATGCCTCTACTATAATTGTAATTTATGGGGATCAACTCAAAATAAAGGTACACAACTCAAGAGATGTATCACTTATAACATTTCATTTCGCTTTTAAAATGTATGTAAAGGTAATAAGCACATTAGCCAAATCACCTATCTATTTTAAAATCTTGATATATAAGAAACATAATACCTAAAAACTTAGTTTGGACAAAATGGGAATGAAGTTTTCTCATCATCTACAAAGCCTATGAATGTGCCTTTGAAATTCTCAATAAAAACAATTAATAATATTCAAAAAGAGTCTACACATGTAACACCACTCCTCTAATACACTGTAAAAGCAATAATACAATTCATCAAATCTAATTTATATTGTTATCTAAATTATTCTCTTAGATCATATGAAAAACAAAATAAAAAAACTGTACAAAATAAAGATGGAAAATGATGTTGATTGTATTTATAAGCTAGTACAAATATAAATATATAATTCAAGCAGAACTAAAAGATCATACAAATATAATGAGTAATCACAATTAAAAAGAATCACCTAACATCATGATATACTTGCACACGACTTATATAATCTACAACACTTCATCCATGCTAATCCTATTAAGATTATATAATAAGCTTGAAAGTGTGGAAATTCATGATGATGGCATGTTGATTATCTTTGATGATAGCTTTGTTCAATAGGTCTTGTATTTCTCGACTTTTCCATTTGAAAGATGGAGATAATCTATTCCTTTAAAGTCTTTATTTTCATTGAAGGGTACAAAAACATTTCTACTTCAAGGGAGTTTCAAGCAACTCACAAGCTATCTTGGTAACTCTTGAAGCCATGAACAATTCCTTATGATCAATTGCGTAAGCTTTCCTTGGTCCAAGTTACCTGATACACTTTTTAATCTTGTACGATTTTTTAACTTGAGACTATTCAATGGATTTACTAGCGCTAAATGCAGCTTACCTAAACTTTCCACAGAATCAAGGGTGAGATATTCAAGGTTGGGATAAGACTCTCCACTAACTAAGATCTTGGATGCCAAATTTACATCATGAATGCCTATGCTTTTAAGCTTAGTGCATGTACCTGTGGTATACTTACTTTCTGGATAATGACTACTGCTCAAATTTAGGTCCCCATTTAATTCATAGTTAAATAAAGCCAAACTTCTAAGATTACCTAGTTTTCCAAGCAATTCTTATAAGGCCCTCCCATCAACGGTGAGCATTTCAACTAAGATTCCTTGTAGGACTAGCTTTTCCAAATTGTGTAGCATTGTTACTTCATTTGGAAACTCTGCGGTTGAAGTTCGATAAAGCAACAACTCTTTTTCAAAGGAGACGAAAAAAGAAGTGCAATTTGATTCCAAAATTTTTGAAAAAAATATATTTAGAATCTACAGACAAAATGTGACAAATCACTAGTTTGCATCATCTTCAAATTCTTCATGATTTAGCCGATATAGGTGCCTGAAAGTGAAGATTTATTTAGAAAAAATCATTTTAGTGTCCAGTTTGGCCAAAAATTGTAAACCAATATTGTGGGATCACCCCACAATAATTTTATATTCACTATCAATTAAAATTCAAGCTACCTAGATAAATACCATTTTATAGAAACATTTATGCATCTAAAATTTAAGGCACAAATGACAAGTGTGCCACTCATGATATTGGTGTGGAATTTATTTTTAGGAATACAAAAATTAAAACAAAAAAGAATGGTTTACATTTGATACAACAAAACATGTTCATTGAAACAAACAAATACACATTCTTTAGAAGTTTTTTAAAAATAAAATAAAAATCTAAACCAAGTAAACTCCATCAAGTTGCCCCATAACCCTCAAAAGGGTGTAGCTTGTACATTGAATTCCAAAGTTCTCAAATTACCACCTCTCCAAACTCCTAAATCATAGATCCCCCAAATTATTGGATAATAATCCATGTCGAGAGACATCCACAATGCTCCATCAAGTTGTCTAATCAACCTTGGAAGGGTATAATTTCCTAGATCTATAGACCCAAAATATTTGGGCAATAATGCATAGAGTTCATGCTAGATCCCTTCTTGTCTTCAAAAATAAACTTCATAATATGTGCATTCTTTAATTGTGTTAGCATAAAAAAAGAAAACAAAAAAATACACGTTTCTCCTACAAGTCATCATCTTTAAGCAAGAAGTTGGCTCGAGATGATGAAAATTCTCTAGCTTTTGATGCCTCTAGCCTCCAATAATGAATGCTTATTTTTATAGTTTTTGTTGGAGAATATCAAGATCAAGAGCATGAAATAAACTTCCACAAGTGAACAAAATAGGCACAATAGTATGTCTATCAATATGCAAATGAAGAGTGTATAATATAATGATCAAACCTTGCATTTATAGGAAAGGATGAGGAGGTAAGAAGGTAGGAGTGAAACTCTGACTACCCCTCCAAAGATGGGACACTTGTGAGCTCACTTCACAAGTGTGTTCAAGCAAGTGTCAATAGGTTTCTCAAGTGATGAGGACACATGTCTCAATGCTATGAAGTGAGATAAAAACAAAAGAAATCCAAGTAAACTTAAGCTATGCAAGTGAAAAGGCGAATCTTAGAAAGGTGATTAGCTAACTACGTGGATAATGACTCTATTTACACTAACACCTTTAAAGGATTAATATGCAAGGAAAAACCAATTGAAAGAAATTCCAAGTCATCTTGTTAAATTTTGGAAAGAAATAATTGAGAACAATCAAGATTTCAAACTCATGGACATGCTTTACAATGGCCAAAACATACCTTGGAGGATTTTGAGATACATATGAGTTCTTAAGATATCTATTTAAACTATTTCCAAAGAAAACAAATTTGTTTAATAATAGGGAACTCTAATTTACCTGGAGCACATTATCATAGAGAAAAGCCTCATGTAGTGTGGCATAAAAATAGAGTAAGCCTATCAACTATTCATCTCCACTACTCATTGATTTCAACAAAAGTGCACCTCAAAGACTTTATAAGTTTATATTCTAATTTAGCCAATATTGGGTCAAACACTTCTATCTCATCTACCCAATGTTGCTTCATTGAAAGTGCAATAAATAATTAATAGCATGACCTCTTAGAATCATCAACGATCCTAGTTCTATATGCCACCATTTGAAGCTTTTCATGACTATTGAGAATCCTCATGCAAACTTTATAAAACCAAATCCTTTGTGATTATGTAGGAAAAAATCTTCCAATACTTGGAAAAACCTTCCTATCATGTAGTATAGTTAAACCATTTTGTCACAACATAGCCAAAAAAGAGGGAGTTCTACCCAATATCTGTTGAAAGAATCGAATGAGTCTATTGACCTAAAAAATTCTAAGAAAAGAAGCTTACAACTACCACCCTTCATAGGTTTCATTGTGTTAGTCTTCCAAAAATTTCATAGAAATATTTGGATCCATTAGTCCTCCTCAATAATTGCTATAAATGAACATACAAATATTTATAGTGCTTGAATCATGCCTCAAATCTAAGGCTTTGATTGATGCCTTGGGATCATTAGTTTTGCACTTAGAGATTGTTGCAACTATTATTTGTCACTAACTCCCATTTAGGAAATTGATCAAAATTTTCTTTGCCATGATTAAAGTCGCAACTTGCACTTCAATTTGTGAAAAGGAGCTCAAAATTCATCAAATTTTATGTAGATTCAAATTGGTGACTTTTTTAGACACTTAATAGGAGCTAATCTACATGCCACAAAAATAATTCACTATAGGTTTTCATCACTTTGTTTTGGATGCTTCTAGGACCTCTTCCCTAATGCTCTAATACCATATTGGAAAAATCAAGAGCATCTACATTTATACAATAAAAATATAAAAATAATATTATATTATTGAGTTCATTTGAGAATGTATTACAAAATGACTTTTATGAAACCTTTCAAATATAATATCTGAACTACCATCTTACAAGAGTAGAATTAATTATTTAATAACAATAATAAACCACAACTCACTAATATGACTTTATTAATGCAAACCTCAATATTCCAACAACAATAATAAAATCAATGGAAAACAAAGACAATATGTAGTATTTTCACCAAAGAAAATTCATTTGAATTAAAATCCAATACACTAATTTTTTTTACCATTGCAAAAACTCAACCTCTAATACAATAATGAATCTCTCTTAATTCACCTTTAAACATATGTAAAAACAGATATATCAAGAACATTTTACACACTAAATAACATAAAAAAATAAACATAAATACTTTAAAATATAAGTAAAAAAATCTACAACTCAAAATAATACATTATATTGAAAAAGCATACAACATATATCCAACTCTCTTGCTTTTTTTCTGGTACTATAATATGTATGAAATCCATGTATTTCATTCTTTTTCAACCAATAGGCTGCCAAAAAAAAGAAGAAGAAAGTATTAAGCCCAAAACAATCCAAGAAATGAATGAGGCAAAAATAACAGCAACCCACATTCTCCAAACAGATCAGAAAACCCATTACAAAAGTGTAATCTTAAAAAGAAAACCCATTACAAAAGTGTAATCTTAACCTTTTTAAGTAGCAGAAATTACAGCTGTTGAGGACACAAAAAACTTCTGCAGAGAAATTTGTCTTTTAACTTTAATGGCTTTACATCACAAGTCATGAATTTCATGACTTTACCATTTAAACGAGCTATAAATTGAGAGCGCAAATTGGGAACGCAAAGCATTTTCTTCAAATTCAGAGAAAGTTGTCTTTACCTTTAATGGCTTTGCATTGCCAGTCATGTATTTCATGGCCTTACCATTTAAATGAGCCATAAATTTGGAAGGTAAAGCACTTTCTTCAAATTTAGAGAAATTCGTCATTACCTTTAATGGCTCTGCATTACGAGTCATGTATCCCATGGCTTTACCTTTATGAATACACAAAGTAACTTCTTCACTTTCAGAGTAATTTGTCTTTGACTTTAATGTCTTTGCAGCACGAGTCTTGCATTTCTTGACTTTGCCATTTGAAAGATGCAGGTATTCTATTGCTCTGAAGTTTTTATTTCCTTTGACAGGTATTGAACAGTCAACTTCAATGGAGTTCAGGTAACTCACAAGTTGTCTTGGGTAACTTTTTGAGCTGTGGACATTCAGTTATGACCAAATTTTTAAACATTCCCTGGTCCAAGTTACCTGCTACACTTCTCAAACTTGTACAATTTTTTAACTTGAGACTATTCAATGGATTTACTAGCCCTAAATGCAGCTTACCTAAATTTTCCACGGAATCAAGGGTGAGGTATTCAAGGTTGGGATAAGACTCTCCACTAACTAAGACCTTGGATGCCAAATTTACATCATGAATGCCTACGCTTTCAAGCTTAGTGCATATGGCTCTGGTATACTCACTCTCTAGATATCGACTACTGCTCAAAGTCAGGTCGCCGTTTAATTTGCAATTTACTAAAACCAAGCTTCTAAGATTACAGAGTTTTCCAAGCGGTTCTGATAAGGCCCTCCCATCAACGGCGAGCATTTCGGCTAAGCTTCCTTGTAGGACTAGTTTTTCCAAATTATGTAGCAATCCTACTTCATTTGGAAACTCTGCGGATGAGGTTTGATAAAGCAGCAACTCTTTCAACTGGTAAGGGACCTGAAATCGAAAACTTACCTAAAACGGTGAGTAATGTTAACAAAAAGATCAGTGTAGAATGCGTTATCTACCATTAACATAGACTTAATTTTCGATGAAGAAAAACAATATACCTGGCCATCTTTCTGCCACAATTTCTGGAGATGTCCTCCGATGATTTTCAAATAGTGCAAATTTTCCAGAGGAATCCATGCAGGGATGCTTGTCCATTCATGCCCATTGAGATGAAGCTCAATCCATAACAAATCAGTCAACGCCAGATCACGATCATCTGAGTTTCCCAAGAAATATGTAATTTGGCACTCCATGGACGAATCAAAAATTGAATTGAAACACCGAATCTTTTTGTCAATGGTTTCGGTGAGGATATCTTTAAATCCCTTATTTTCCTGCATTTTATGATCCAGGTCAAAATGGTGCTGAATATAAAAATCCTTTTAAAAGATAGATCAAGCTAAGGAAAAAATGTCTTGGTAGTTATATAATTTCGAATAGGAAAATATGAAGAGAGAAAGAAGGAAACCAAATCTTTAGGGCGCCACAGTCGAAGGGGAGAGGCATGTTCTCTTGCCATTTCTCTGCCTAGATCTCGAAGGAGATCGTGCATTTCAAAAACATCATAAAGTTTCCGTCTTTCTATTTGAAGAAGACATTTATCTTGGAGAGTCTGAATTGTGTGCTCTGCGTTCCATCCTGATCCCTTCCATATCCTTACGCACATACTCACCCGTTTGCCAATGAAAAAGCATGCGATGTCCATAAAAAATTGTTTTTGTTCTCCGTCTAACCTGCCCAAACTTATTCCAAGTTTCGCTTTTATTTCCAGATTCAGACTACTCTTCAATTTCTGCAATTCTGAATGCCAAGTATTCACGTCAGTAGTGCCAAAAAGATTCGCTGCAGACACTTGTATAGCCAGAGGCAAACCTCCACAGAAGTCTACAAAGCTATTAACTAAATTGTCATATTCAGTGGGCGCTTTTGCCAGGCCTAAGGCATGCCTGCAGAAGAGCTCTTTTGCATGACCTCTTTTCATTTCTTTCAATTTATAATGACTAGCAATTCCGGCTCTTTTTAACACACTCTCGTCACGAGTTGTGACAATGACCAGACTATCAGAATTGAGTGCATCTCTGAACAAGAGAGCATCCAGCTGCTGCCGGTCATCAACATCATCCAGAACAATAAGGAATTGATTACTAGATCTCCGCATTCGCCCCTTAAGATGGGACGCCCCTTCATTTATACTCATAAATCTTCTATCTTCAAGGAAGAGGTCTTTGAGGAGCTGACTTTGCAAACAAGCTAATTCATTTTTAAGAGATGCTTCTCTCACATCAAACACAAAACTTGATCCATGGTAACTGCATCTTTTGCGGTTAAACAATTCTTTGGCCAGGGTTGTTTTTCCAGAACCCCCCATCGCAAAGATTCCAACAATATTCCCTTTCTCTGCAGTCTGCCTTTCAAAATCATCCTCCGCTTCATCAAGTCCTACCGGATATTTTGCAACTTCCATACATCTTGTGTTCTCAACCTCTTGTTTCACAGCCAAGGCAATGTCTCTACACAGGGTCTTGACATTACTGACAATTTTAAGTGAAAGGAGAAATCGATCACAAAGTCACTAGTTTGAATTATTTTTGTGGCATGTAGATTAGCTCCTATTAAGTGTCTAAAAAAGTCACCAATTTGAATCTACATAAAATTTGATGAATTTTGAGCTCCTTTTCACAAATTGAAGTGCAAGTTGCGACTTTAATCATGGCAAAGAAAATTTTGATCAATTTCCTAAATGGGAGTTAGTGACAAATAATAGTTGCAACAATCTCTAAGTGCAAAACTAATGATCCCAAGGCATCAATCAAAGCCTTAGATTTGAGGCATGATTCAAGCACTATAAATATTTGTATGTTCATTTATAGCAATTATTGAGGAGGACTAATGGATCCAAATATTTCTATGAAATTTTTGGAAGACTAACACAATGAAACCTATGAAGGGTGGTAGTTGTAAGCTTCTTTTCTTAGAATTTTTTAGGTCAATAGACTCATTCGATTCTTTCAACAGATATTGGGTAGAACTCCCTCTTTTTTGGCTATGTTGTGACAAAATGGTTTAACTATACTACATGATAGGAAGGTTTTTCCAAGTATTGGAAGATTTTTTCCTACATAATCACAAAGGATTTGGTTTTATAAAGTTTGCATGAGGATTCTCAATAGTCATGAAAAGCTTCAAATGGTGGCATATAGAACTAGGATCGTTGATGATTCTAAGAGGTCATGCTATTAATTATTTATTGCACTTTCAATGAAGCAACATTGGGTAGATGAGATAGAAGTGTTTGACCCAATATTGGCTAAATTAGAATATAAACTTATAAAGTCTTTGAGGTGCACTTTTGTTGAAATCAATGAGTAGTGGAGATGAATAGTTGATAGGCTTACTCTATTTTTATGCCACACTACATGAGGCTTTTCTCTATGATAATGTGCTCCAGGTAAATTAGAGTTCCCTATTATTAAACAAATTTGTTTTCTTTGGAAATAGTTTAAATAGATATCTTAAGAACTCATATGTATCTCAAAATCCTCCAAGGTATGTTTTGGCCATTGTAAAGCATGTCCATGAGTTTGAAATCTTGATTGTTCTCAATTATTTCTTTCCAAAATTTAACAAGATGACTTGGAATTTCTTTCAATTGGTTTTTCCTTGCATATTAATCCTTTAAAGGTGTTAGTGTAAATAGAGTCATTATCCACGTAGTTAGCTAATCACCTTTCTAAGATTCGCCTTTTCACTTGCATAGCTTAAGTTTACTTGGATTTCTTTTGTTTTTATCTCACTTCATAGCATTGAGACATGTGTCCTCATCACTTGAGAAACCTATTGACACTTGCTTGAACACACTTGTGAAGTGAGCTCACAAGTGTCCCATCTTTGGAGGGGTAGTCAGAGTTTCACTCCTACCTTCTTACCTCCTCATCCTTTCCTATAAATGCAAGGTTTGATCATTATATTATACACTCTTCATTTGCATATTGATAGACATACTATTGTGCCTATTTTGTTCACTTGTGGAAGTTTATTTCATGCTCTTGATCTTGATATTCTCCAACAAAAACTATAAAAATAAGCATTCATTATTGGAGGCTAGAGGCATCAAAAGCTAGAGAATTTTCATCATCTCGAGCCAACTTCTTGCTTAAAGATGATGACTTGTAGGAGAAACGTGTATTTTTTTGTTTTCTTTTTTTATGCTAACACAATTAAAGAATGCACATATTATGAAGTTTATTTTTGAAGACAAGAAGGGATCTAGCATGAACTCTATGCATTATTGCCCAAATATTTTGGGTCTATAGATCTAGGAAATTATACCCTTCCAAGGTTGATTAGACAACTTGATGGAGCATTGTGGATGTCTCTCGACATGGATTATTATCCAATAATTTGGGGGATCTATGATTTAGGAGTTTGGAGAGGTGGTAATTTGAGAACTTTGGAATTCAATGTACAAGCTACACCCTTTTGAGGGTTATGGGGCAACTTGATGGAGTTTACTTGGTTTAGATTTTTATTTTATTTTTAAAAAACTTCTAAAGAATGTGTATTTGTTTGTTTCAATGAACATGTTTTGTTGTATCAAATGTAAACCATTCTTTTTTGTTTTAATTTTTGTATTCCTAAAAATAAATTCCACACCAATATCATGAGTGGCACACTTGTCATTTGTGCCTTAAATTTTAGATGCATAAATGTTTCTATAAAATGGTATTTATCTAGGTAGCTTGAATTTTAATTGATAGTGAATATAAAATTATTATGATAATTTAGGCATTATATTAAAACTACAATGTTAAATAATTTTGAAGTTAATAACGATCAATTTCGAACTATATATTATGAAAGTAAATAAGTTAAATTGAAAACATGGTAAATTTAATTAGATTGAACAATATGTAAAATATTATTGGCTTTGGATTGAAAATGATTCTCACCTTTAAAATTGATTTATTTCAAATATGAACAATCGAAAGGATGTATATATTTGTCAACTACAAAATAACTTTCAATTTTATTCTAACAAGAAAGACTATTTTTGGTGTGTTGTTTCTCCAACATTTGGCCTTCTCTTCCCAACCTGCACAAATGGGTTTTGGACTCTTGGAGACCCCTAGTGGCTAGTAAGATTGAGTTTTTCCCTTACGCTAAATATTTTTTTATTTCCTCCTTTGCTTCTTTTGAGGATAGATTTTCGATGTTGGGTCAGCTTTGGGCTTAGGGTGAGCACTCCCTCTTGCTCAAATCATGGACATCCTCCTTCAACCCCCTTACTGAACCACTCAATGTGTGCCCCATGTGGGTTAGAATTTTGGATCTTCCCCTCCAATTTTGGGAAGAGTCTTGTTATGAGGCCATTGGCAACTCTATTGGTCGCTTCTTGAAGGTTGATGATTCCACTTCTTTTATGGGGCATTTGACCTTTACACACATTCTAATGGATATTGATATCTCAATGCCTCTTCGTGAGGATGTGGTTTTGAAGGTGGGAGATAGACCCTAGTCTTAACCACTCGATTATGAGGGCCTTCCTTTCAAGTGTCATCATCACTTCACTATTGGTCACTTGGCTTCAAATTTCTCTTTCCTGTGTTGAAAAGGAGCTGCTACTTGGTGGAAGAATTCTAATGATGATCTCTTGAATGTTCAAGCTTTTGTCTCTTCGATGGATGAATCCTCTCAGGATTTTGATGAGCACCTTACTCCTAGTGTGGATTTGTCATGTCTTGAGGACCCTTTATGGGTTCCTCCTCCTCTGTGTATATTACCTATTCTAGTAGTTGTTGTGCTCAACTTTAGGTTTTTATTGTGGATGACGACTATAGTTCGCCTTGTTTTCCTTTTATTCCCCTTTTCTGTGATGATGGTTTTCCCATGGGGGTGCTTGTTTCCCCTTGCACTGGGAATTTGGATGATAGTATCGCTTGGACTATTGTTTGTAAAAGGTGAAAAAGGTCCCTCTTCTACCTCTTCCATTACTCATTCTCAAGACTTGTTGGATAAGTCAACTAGGGTCAAGACCCTTGTTTCTCGCTTTTTTTTTGTTCTATGTTTTGGTCAAAAGCATTGTCGATCTTTGTTTGATCTTTCCAAGTCTCACTATTGGTGAGATTTATTCAGCTTACCTCAATAGTTATTATGTATTTAATATAGACCCTTTTCTCATTTTACTTAATCATAACAAAGACTAATTTTAGATACGTAAAATTATAAATAATTTCTTTAATAACTACTTTACTATTATTATTCTTTAAATAAAATTCTATAATTTTTAGAAGGTTCACAATACTATATATAAAAATTAATCCTACAAAGAGAAACGGAAAGAGAAACACATATACATGCCTCTTCCCGCATCCTCAAGATCTCAAACTTATGGTTGCCTTCTTTCTTCCTATATCTTTTCACATTCGTAATTATAAAATCTACTGAAACAATTTTTCTTTAGCTTGATCTATCTTTTAGAAAAAATTCCATCTTCAACACCATTTTGACCTAGATCTTTCAATGACTGTGAAAATAAGGGATTAAAAATTATCCTCACCGAAATCAAAGACCAAAAAAATAGGAGCTTCAATTCAAATTTTTATTTGTCCATGAAATTCTAAATCACATATTTCTTGGGAAACTCAGATGATCATGATCTGGCATTGACTGATTTGCTATGGATTGAGCTTCAACTCAATGGGCATGAACGGACAAGCATCCCTCCATGGATTTCTCTAGAAAGTTTGCAAATGTTCAAAAATCATCGAAGGACGTCTGCAAAGATTGTGGCAGAAAGATGGCCAGGTATATTGTTTTTCTTCATCAAAAATTAAGTCTAAGAACTAATGGTAGATAACGCATTCTACACTGGTCATTTTGTTAACACTACTCACCATTTTAGGTAACTTTTCAATTTTAGGTTCCTTACCAGTTGAAAGCGTTGTTGCTTTATCGAATCTCAACCGCAGAGTTTCCAAATGAAGTAAGAATGCTACACAATTTGAAAAAGCTAGTCCTACAAGGAAGCTTAGATGAAATGCTCGCCGTTGATGGGAGGGCCTTATAAGAATTGCTTGGAAAACTAGGTAATCTTAGAAGTTTGGCTTTATTTAACTGTGAATTAAATGGGGACCTGAATTTGAGCAGTAGTCGTTATCCAGAAAGTAAGTATACCACAGGTACATGCACTAAGCTTAAAAGCATAGGCATTCATGATGTAAATTTGGCATCCAAGATCTTAGTTAGTGGAGAGTCTTATCCCAACCTTGAATATCTCACCCTTGATTCTGTGGAAAGTTTAGGTAAGCTGCATTTAGCGCTAGTAAATCCATTGAATAGTCTCAAGTTAAAAAATTGTACAAGATTGAAAAGTGTATCAGGTAACTTGGACCAAGGAAAGCTTACGCAATTGATCATAAGTAATTGTTCATGGCTTCAAGAGTTACCAAGATAGCTTGTGAGTTGCTTGAAACTCCCTTGAAGTAGACTGTTTTTGTACCCTTCAATGAAAATAAAGACTTTAAAGGAATAGATTGTCTCCATCTTTCAAATGGAAAAGTCGAGAAATACAAGACCTATTGAACAAAGCTATCATCAAAGATAATCAACATGCCATCATCATGAATGTCCACACTTTCAAGCTTATTATATAATCTTAATAGGATTAGCATGGATGAAGTGTTGTAGATTATATAAGTCGTGTGCAAGTATATCATGATGTTAGGTGATTCTTTTTAATTGTGATTACTCATTATATTTGTATGATCTCTTAGTTCTGCTTGAATTATATATTTATATTTGTACTAGCTTGTAAATACAATCAACATCATTTTCCATCTTTATTTTGTAGAGTTCTTTTACTTTGTTTTT